>JABFOW010000080.1:0-16937 GCA_022817725.1 Archaeoteleia sp. ZL-2020 | reverse complement strand
GAATTGCTATAAGGTCGTCGCCGCAAAGAGTGCGTTAGCACGACGTGGCAATCCAGAAAAATGACGAAGAGACTGGATTGCCACACTCGCTTTCGCTCCTTCGCAATGACGATTTTATAGAATTTACAAATCTATTAATCATCTAAGAATTTACTATACTACTCATGTATTCGCGAAAGCAGTAAAATATTTCTTCATAAAATATTTCATCAAAACAATCAGAACAGCAGCACTTGGTACAGCAAAAAATACGCCTGTAAAACCAAATAAATTACCACCAAGCAGCAGGAAAAAGATTATGAAAACAGGATGAAGGCCAGTCTTATCACCGATAAGTTTGGGTGTTAAAATCATTCCTTCAAGACATTGTGCCACCGCAAAAACTATCGCTACGAATCCGCAAGTCTCAAATGTTCCAAACTGTAGAAACGCAATAACTGAAGATAAAATGAAGCTGAGTGCCGCACCAATATATGGGATAAAGACAAAAAAGCCGCTCATTATACCAAGCGCAACGGGTGAATTTAAACCAATAAAATATAGACAAATCGCGTAATAACAAGATAATGCACAAGCTACGTAAAACTGCCCGCACAAATAAGAAGACAGAGCATTATTTATTTCTTTGGCTAGTTCTAAAGCTTCTTTTCTAATTTTTTGTGGCAATAAGCCAGTTAAAGACTGCTGTAAGCTTTTTAAATCTTTGAGAAGGAAAAATGTGATAAATGGCGTTAATATAAATCCTGAAATTGTATTAAATATACTAACACTAGATTGAATCGCCTTTTTTGTGATTATTCCAGATATAGAAAAAATTTGTCCAGCAATACTCTTTAACATAGAGTCAAAATGTTCAGCAAGCTGAGGAAAAATCTGATCTAAAAAATCAACAGCAGAGCCTAAATAATTTCTGTTCATAACTCCATTATATGATGAAATGTAATTACTGAGCGTTAAAAATTGCTTATACAAAATTGGTGCTACAGTGATGCATATAATTGCTAAAAATAAAAAGAATAAAGAGACAACAAGGAAACTTGCGTATTTCCTGTTAATATATGGTATAGAAGAGATTCTAGAGACAATTGGGTTTAAGATATATCCAAAAATTATCGAAAGAATAAACGGTAATAATATATCACGTATTGTATATACTGTTGCAAATAGCAGTAAGATTAATAATAGTGATATTGTAAGCGTTCTGTTTTGCATTTTTTGTTACTATAGTATTTGCCATTTACGTTAATAGGGTGTTGCATCAAAGCTAATACAGATTTTACTACACTTCGCCTCATAGCGCTTACTACTCACGCATTCGCGAAAACACTATAATATTCAATCGCTTATAGTGATGTCTTTCTTTAAGCCACGCCACCTACCAGCAAGGTCGATTCTGATATCAAATAGATCTAGTACTCTTGCAACAGTGTATGATACCAGATCGTCAATGCTTGGAGGTTTTATATAGAAAGAGTGCATAGGTGGTGCAATGATGCCGCCCATCAAGGTTACCTGCCTCATTGAGTCAATATAGCAGAGATTTAGCGGAGTTTCGCGAAACATTAACACTAAGCGCCTGCGTTCTTTTAGTGTGACATCTGCAGCGCGTGCAATAAGATTATCTGAGAATCCATGCGCAATCGCCGATAACGTTCTGGCGGAACATGGCGCAACTATCATGCCATCATGCTGAAATGAACCACTTGCAATACTACTAGTTATATCATGATTATTTGAGTTATATGTCGCCATTCCTCTGATGTCATCGATAGTATAGGAAGTTTCACACCTGATGGTGATCTGAGCAGCAGAGCTCATGATGAGATGTGTTGCAATGCCTAAATCTTTCAATATCTGCAATAGCTTAATCCCATATATTACGCCAGTTGCGCCAGTGATGGCTATGACTATGTTAGACTGCTTTTTATACTCCACTTCCGATGTCAATTGCTGCGCTGATTTCTCAAACACTTTCGAAACGTTTTTAATTTTAAGGTGATGTGTCATAAAGCTACACTTTTTATCACCACTATATCATGCTGCAACTTCATTTAAAATAAATACTTCTTCCTTTTACAGTAGATATTATTTAGCGCGAATTGCCAATTAAATATAGTATTTTCCATTTGCGTTAATGGGGTGTCGCTCAAAGCTCAATGGTATTATTTGGAAAGAGATCTAATTCTGAATTGCTTTGCGGCGATTTATGAGAGCAATTGTAAATTCTTTAGCTTTCTCTGGCTCCATGGAAGCAAGTATTGGCGCGAGGCGTGCTTCTTTCATCTGTTCAATAACATCAAGAATCACAAATGTTTGCAAGTCATCAAAGATTTTTGCTGCATCCGATGGCTTCATGTTTTCATATACTTTAACTAATTTCATGGTTTTTGCATGCTCATGCTTTTCATACTGACGCAAAGCCACATCTAGATTTGCTTGTAATTTAGTTAAGCGTACTAATTTATCTTCTAAATCCTGTCTTGCAACGTCAAGTGCATTAACTCTCAGCAAGAACTCTTGTTCTCTATGTTCTAACTCTTCACGGCGTTGCTTTAATTCTTGTAAAATATCTAATGTAATAGGCGAAAATTCTACACCTTCCACACATACGTCTCTTGTTATACGATCGATTGCAACTTTTCCTTTTGCAGGTGACGCAGAGTTTTTGCTTTTTGTATCGTTGCTAGACTGATTGGAACCGTTCTCAGGCAATACGATTTTATTTGTATCACGGTCAGTATTCTCAACTACTTTTTCTACAGATCCAAAATCGCTATTCACATCATTAACAGCAACGGAAAAGCTATCAGACACTTGCAAAAAATCATCCTGCATATCTTCCTTAAGCTCTGCAATATTCTCGACTATAACATCTGCGTTTGCTGCATTGTAATCAAGAGCATCCATCAATCTCGCTCCCAAAAACAGCAGTAGCGACACTATTACATATGGTAACAACCGAAGCATAATCTCACTTTATAACATCATATTGTTCAATCGCACGGCGTTGTGCGATTTGATTTTTTAAAACTTTAGTATCTTTGGAGATTATCTCCTTTGGTATCCTAGAAGCTTTTATCTTACTTATCTTATTCATCGGTATAGAATCTGCTTTTTCTGGCACTTCTTTCTCTGTAAGCTTTGCCGAAGATATAGCACTTTCTAATCTATCTGCGATCTTAGATGCAGAAGCAGTCATAAAAGATAGATCATTTATCAGCTCTTTAGAGAGTCTTGCATAAGAATCAAGCTGTACCGCAGAGTTAGAAGACGCATCTTTCAAAGCAGTTAAGCTTTTATGTGTTTGTATAATGGCACTGTCTAGTGCTTTGACCAAATCTTTTAAATCTTTGCGGCTATCTTTCAATTCAATCATTTTGTTATTTAATCGCCAGCAAAAAGCAACAGTTATACAGAGTAGTGCTATTACAACAATATCGAGTAGCATAAGTCAAACCTATACAATATTATTAAATTTGTTCACATCAAATGAGTCAGTAAGTTGCACAGCAATCTTATCACCAACTTTCCCAAGCTTACCCATAGTTACCTTCACTCCGTTTATCGTCACATCTACTTCATCATTTGCAAACTTATCAAGTATCAAAGTATGACCAACTTTTAAATGCATGAGGTCATGCATCTTTGAAGCTGAATTCTTAAGTTCTGCTTTTAGAGTGGTGCTGACATTACAAATACTCTTTTCAATATGTTTAAACCAAACTGGATCATGCCATACTTTTTCATGAATAAATGGTTGTGCAAGCAATTTGTATATAGGCTCAAGGGCAAAATATGGTAAAAAGATATCTAATTTCCCATCACGTGGTGCAATATGAAAATTCAAATCAAATAATATGCCAGTATCGTGAGGTTTTATGATATTAGCAAACCTCGCATCTGTTTCTATATGCTCAAGTCTAAATTGCAATTGTGCAACAATCTCAAACGCAGAACTCAAAGCGACAAGCAGAATATCAACTATACGCTTAGACATGTCATATTCAATAGCAGTCAAAGCTCTGCCCTCAACTGTCAGTGAAGGATCTAACTTTCTGCCGCCGAATAAAAGATCAAATAAATGATAAAGTAGACCGCCGTGTATGACAAATAGGCCAAGATCATCAAACTCTACAATTTTGAAAATCACAAATACAGACTGTGGTGGAATATCTTGAATATAATCACCGAATGCTAGGGCTCTCATTTTTTCATGCTCTATATGCAAGTCGTTTGCAACGTATGAACGCAACGAAGCAGTTGCAAGCTTTACAAATCTCTCATAAACAGCCTCCAGCATGGGGAGACGAACTAGGGAGCGTGCATTCTTATCAAGCAATGCGCGTATACCACGATATGGAGCGGTGTCTTGATTCGATCCCGCCTTGTTTGGGGTGGTAGCTCCAAAATCTGTAGATTGGTCAGTGTGCTTCATAAATAATACGCAGGCTTTAAATAAATATTGGCATTCTTTATAATAATGTAGAGCTAAGAAGAACTATATTATACTTCGCTTCGCTCGCAATGATTTATAGTATTTCCGCTTGTGTTAATACGGGCGTTGCTCAAAGCTCACGTAGATTTTACTCCTTCGCTTATCATAGCGCCTACTGCTCACGCATTCGCGAAAATTCTATAGTATTAATCGCATAATTTAGGGAAATTACTGAACAAGCACATCCTTAAATAAAATATCGTTGATTTTTGCAGGGTATAATATCTTATTTACCCTAATAAGTAGCTCATCCCTCAGCCTATAAAGACTTATAGATCCATATAAATCGCTGGGTCGCAATTCACGTAAATATAGTTGAAATGCATCTTTTACCTTTGGCATCATCCTATTGAGAGCAGCTAAGCTTTGTTGGTCTTGAACTTCAAGCGTTAATTTTAATTTTAAAAAATTAATCCCCCTACCTCTTGTGTCTAAATTCACTATCATTTCATCCAAATCTGTGAAAATTGGGTTGTTTTTTGCAAGAGCCTGCATTTCTTCTTGCTTGGCTTCTTCCAAGAGCTTTGTCTTATGTTTTGTGTAATAGACTAAGGTAATTGCTAACGCTACTGATAAGATAATGCCTAAGATAATTAAAAGTTTCGTTTTGCTGATTTTTCCAACATATGTGCCGCTTTCGTAAGGGTCAAATCCTTCCAAGCTGTTGCCAGATGAAGCTCCATTGTCCTTTACTTTCGTGTTGGTGACATCATTGATTGCCATAATGCAGAGATATTAATAATTTTTACTACCACTGATACTCTCATAGCACACTTTAGATTGCAACTAGAAATCTGAGAAAAATTTACGATTCTTTTAAGGTTCTTTTGGATCTCAATTGTGTATAATGAAATTTTTCAGGAATGACCTAGGTTATACAAAGTAACTTTGATACAAAAATTTAGTATTAGCGAATATTTGAATTTTGTGCTACGACCACTCAGATTAAATCACAGAGTATTATACAATGTTAGCTGCTTCATAAAACTGAGATTGCGAAAAATCCATATATTAGAGCTTGGCAGCAATGAATTGGATAATTTAAATCTAGCATTTTATGGAGCTTTGATAAAATTTCCGCTGACAAATATTGGTGATATTTTTTAAAAAATCCAAAGGAATCATGCAAAAATTTCAAATCTTTGAGATGCTGTTTTTGAATAGTTACGCAAACCACACCTGTTATGTCATACAGAGCCCGCCACCCGCGCCGCCTCGAGTGAAACGATGTATTTCCCGTTGAACTATAGTGTAAAGAGAGACTTTCACAGTAGCTTCGGGATAACATGTAGCAGATTCGAGGCGACAATTGTGTAAATTGGTTGTTATTGTCACAGTAAATCCGCACTAAACACGAACTATATTCACTACAACCAAAGGTCTTTTCCCTATATTTTGCTTTAGCAATCCACGTACTGTACCAACAGTTGCTTTCTCTATTGCCCTATCAGCTGAATGTCCATGAGTCTTCAAGCCAACGCTGAGTTCCTTAGATAATAATTCCAAAAGCTCGTGATCAGTACCATACTCCAATACACCAGGAGCATTTATTCTTGGTTTTTTCAGCAAATGATTCTTGCCGCTATATACGAGTGTCACGATTATCATCCCATGGTCTCGTATTATACGACGCGTCTTTAGTATTGAGCTCTCAGAGTCAATTAGGCAATATCCATCAATCATGGTATACCCAGATTCGACAACACCGAGCTTCATAGGAGATGGCGAATTTAATTGAAATACGTCTCCATTGGCAATTTCTATTACATGTTGACAGCCCTTAGCTTTTGCTAATTTTGCATGCTCATGAATGTGAATGGCCTCACCATGTACTGGAATCGCAATCTTTGGTCTGATCAAATCGTACATTCTGGAAACTTCATCTCTTGCTGGGTGTCCAGAAACATGCACAAAATGGTCTTTTTCTGTTAATACTTCTATTCCTTTTCTGCAGAATTTATTAAACAATGAATATATCTTTTTCTCATTTCCAGGGATAATCTTAGAAGAAAATATAATTACATCACCTTCATGTATCTTAATATTTTGGTGCATGTCATCAACTATTTTAGCAGTTGCAGCCATAGGTTCGCCTTGACACCCTGTGCAAATGACTAATATTTCATGTCTTTTAAATTGTTGTATGCTGGTATCAGGTAAAAATTCTGGAAGATCTTGAAGATAGCCTGATGCAATCGCGGCTCTATAAAGTCTCCAAAGAGAGCGACCTGCGAGTATTATTCTTCTGCCAGAATCTGCTGCAGCTGCTGCGATCCCCGCGAGCCTTGCGATGTTTGAAGCAAAAGTAGTGATCACTATCATTTTATCGTCAAAGTCGCGAATTAGCCCAGCCAAACTTTCTTTTAGTGCGCCTTCTGAGCCAGACCAGCCCTCATTAAAGATATTAGTGGAGTCACCGATCATCGCCAGTACCCCTTCATCTCCTATCTCTTTTAGTCTTATTTCATTTGTGACGGGCCCGACAATTGGGTCATGATCCAATTTCCAATCGCCTGTGTGAAATATATTACCCAATTTTGTTCGGATAACTATCCCATTCATCTCTGGCACAGAATGCGTAATATGAATCATTTCAATATTGAATGGCCCAATATCTATCAATTTATTAGATTCTACTTCGTGTATAGTCACTTCTTGACTTAACCCAGCCTCTGAAAGCTTAGCTTTAAGTACTTCTGCTGTGAATTTTGTTGTATATACTGGGCATTTTAATTCAGGCCATAAATAAGGAACGCCTCCTATATGATCTTCATGAGCATGTGTTAGAACAATGCCAACTATTTTGTCAGCATGTTTGGCAAGAAAATCTATTTTTGGTACAATAACATCAATGCCTGGGAAATTAGTGTCCGCAAAGCCTATACCCAAATCTACTATGAGAAATTTACCTTCATGATAAAATACATTCAGATTCATTCCTATTTCGCCAGCACCACCAAGTGGTAAAAATAATAGGTCTTTATGATATTTTTCTAAATTTAAATCCATCGCTTTTTTATTAATCTTGTTTAAACAAAACATGCTTTAACAACTGAAAGTTTTCCAAAACTTTACCAGTACCAAGCACGACACACGTCAAGGCATCTGGAGCAACAGCAACAGATAAGCCAGTTCCAGCTTGAATTACAACATCTAATCCTTTTAATAATGCTCCGCCGCCAGTGAGCATAATACCGCGGGTTACAATATCAGAAGATAATTCAGGTGGAGCAGATTCCAATACAGTTCTGACAGTTGCAATAATTTGATTTACAGGCTCAGCCAGGCTTTCTGCTATTTTATCTTCCGTTAATATTATTTCTTTTGGAATTCCATGCAACAAATCACGTCCTTTGATTTGCATACTTCGTGGTTTTGCACCCTTTACAGAAGATGCTGAACCTATTTCTTTTTTGATTTTTTCTGCTGTAGATTCACCAATTAATAAGTTGTGATATCGGCGTATGTAAGAGATTAGCGCTTCATCCATTGTATCGCCGCCGACACGTACAGATTTGGCTGTCACAACACCACCAAGGGAAATTATTCCAACTTCAGTGGTTCCTCCACCTATATCAACAACCATACAGCCAGTTGGCTCTGTAACTGGAAGGTCTGCGCCTATTGCAGCAGCCATAGGCTCTTGTATAAGGTATACTTCTCGTGCCCCTGCACTCTCAACAGCATCTTGAATCGCCCTTCTCTCAACTGGAGTAGAACCATACGGCACACATATTATTACTCTAGGGCGAGCAAAAAAACTCTTGTCATGCACTTTTATGATAAAGTGTTTGACCATTTCTTCTGCAGCTTTGAAATCAGCAATCACGCCATCTTTCAGTGGTCTGATCGCTTGAATTTCTGTTGGAGTCCGCCCCAACATCATCTTTGCTTCTTGTCCAAATGCGTATGGCACCATTGTGCCTCTGTGATTTAGCAGCGCGACAACGGAAGGTTCATCAAGCATGATGCCTTTTCCTGGGACATATACCAAAGTATTGGCAGTACCAAGATCTATCGCCATATCAAGCGAAAACAAACTAAAAAACGCGTTAAACATAATAATTTTTTACGGATGAAAAAATAATCAAGACCATTGAGCGAGGTAGTCAACCCGCGGGATCATAGAGCATATAATTTTTTTTATCTACAAATTAATATAATTAATGATGATATTAAGGTGATGTTAAAAATTGTATTGCATGTACTTCTAAAGTATTTTTAAATGTTAGTATATGAATATGCGGAGTAGTGTGATGTTTTATAGTACGAATTGTCAATTAAAAATTGTAACTATTTGCACAAAAAATGCGTGTAGTGTTGTCTTGAAGTGTGCCAGATTTATCAGTAATATACTTCAAGATAGTGCAAAGCGTTTCTTGAGGGTGAGCGGTTATGTTCTACTTTTCTCTCTACACATTGTCAATGTATCATTTGCTGATACTAAAAGCCCTGCAGTGCCACCAATTCCTTCGGCTCTTTCTGAAGAAAAAGTGCAAGGTACGAATGCTACCACCCAAGCAGCACTCAACAATATTTCTATAAAAGAGCATACAAATATCAGTATCATCACAGCCTCAGGAATAGGAGTGTATTACCCGATAGGCAGCAATATATGTAGGCTTATTAATCACAATAGGAATCGATTGAATTTGGATTGTAGCCCGCTTTTAGGTAGCGGCTCAATTAAAAATCTCATGCTACTAGATGATGCTGAAGTTGATTTTGCAATAGCGCAGGCTGATTTGGTAGAAGCAGCGATATATGGGACTGATATGTTTAAGGTAGCAAACGATAAATTGCGCTTGGTGAGTGTGCTGCATAATGAACCGCTTGTTGCAATTGTACGTGCTGATAGTAAAATACAAACATTATCAGATATATCAGGAAAAGTATTAAATCTTGATAATCTTGCGAATGTAAGCATGTATAAAATAATCAATATAGTATTTAAGGCAAATGGATGGACGCAAAGCAGTTTTAAGAGGATAACAAACTTCGGTATTAATGAGCAACCAGAAGCATTATGCAATGGGCAAATAGATGTATCTGTGTTGGTTGCTGGAAGCCCTAATAAAATTGTCCAAAAAATTTCAAAGCTCTGCAAAATACGGATTTTAGAAATAGTGGATCCAGCTATAATCGGTTTAATCAAAAATGATCCAGTATTCATAGTAACAAAGATTCCAGGTGGTATGTATTTAGGCGTTCCGCAAGACGTTGATACTATAGGTGTTAGAGCTGTACTGATGACAACGTCGAATGAGAGCGATGATGTGGTGTATAAAGTTATACAAACTATAGTAGAAAATATTACATATTTGCAAAAAATCACTAAGGCTTGGGCTGATTCTGATGTAATACAAGATACACTCGCGATGCAGAATATTATGCCGCTACATAGTGCTGTTCTTCGGTATATAAATGAAAAGAATAAACAAGCTCCAGCCACGAGTAATACAAAGTCCACAAATTAATTTATGGCACTATAGTATTTTTCTAGTTAATTGATAGACTGTGTCATCCCGAATGAAATGAGGGATCTCCTTTTGCTTGCGATCTAATGAAGAGATCCTTCGCTTCGCTCTGGGTGGCTATATTTATTAATTGATCGAAAAAACACTATGGGACTGTTAACAAAGTGCGAATTGACGATTAAAATTAGGCACAAAGCCTCTAAATTGCGTCACCTTAGAGGGCATCTTAGTGGCCGCTTTAGATCCAGAGTGAGCATTTTTCTGGATTGCCACACTCGCTTTCGCTCCTTCGCAATGACTTTGTTAACAGTGCCATACTAACAAAGTCATTTACTTCGTTGTCATCCAGAGCGAAGCGAAGGATCTACTTTGTGGTATGGTATTCTTCATTTACGTTAATATGGTGTTGCATGCAAGAGATCCAGAAGCTAAAGCTCTGGATGACTTTGGGGTAAATGCTATGGATGATGCGTGAAAAACCTTAACTGTGTAAGGTGAGCTATTAGCGTATTCGTGAAAACACTATAGTGACCTCACGGCCATTAACTTTCTTCGTACACAAAAGCACTAGACATCCTATCGCATTCTCGTTTTGATAAACCAAATTCAGATGCAACTAATCGCCATTGTTTAACGGCTGAAGCAACTTCTTTGACAATAGAAAGTGCTTCTTCTTTCTTTAATCTAAAATCTTTCGCTACACGCATAGCGGTTTCTAAAGAGGCAGAATTATCATAAAAGTCAATCGATGTTGTGAGAATGTGTGGGGCTATTTCTATAGGGGTTGGATTGATATCATAAAGCAGGGGATAGCCCCATCCTTTGTACCGCTCATAAATGAAGCCATGATTGCGCAAATGGTCATCTGTATTAGAAACCATGATCGTAAACACAATACGCCTCCACAGCTCTTTCATATCCTCTTCTGGAGAAGCGCCGTTTTGAGCCAAGGCATAAGCCATTTCAAGATAGCTATGTTGCTGATTATCACGTGCGCCAAGCATACTCATTGCAGAGAGGAAAGGGATGCGCTCGCCATCTTTGCGGTATTAATACCGATTTTTCACAAATTGTTTCTATGCGATACAAAGGTACCTTTATCCCAGCTTTTTTAGCTAAGGTTAAAGTTACCGCTTCCCAAACAACAACATTGAACTCATCATCTTTTTTAGGAAATTTAGCAATCGCAAGGCTGCCATCTTTGTCGCGAACAGACGCCTTGGGCGAGCTCCGCCGAGTGATGATCCAGGAGCGAGTAATAGCCTTAAATCTTTAGAGCTTTCGTTATCAGCAATGAATCTTTCTATAGCTGATAGGAGTGTTGGCAGATCAACCAATGGACGGAATACTGGTCTTTTGCTTTGGAGATAGAAATATATTCTCATCAGGCTTCCTTGAGAAGCGCAAAGCTCCTTGACGTGCCTCATCATTAACACCTAAGAGATAATCGATTTCAAAAAGAGCTCTAGGTGCACGATTTTGTTCTTTCGCTTTTGATGCCTCAGAGCGACGCATAAGAACACGTCCCCAGCGATCTGGAGCGGAATCACCAATTGCGCCAAATAAACTAAGGTCAAAGCCTGTGTGAAAGGCACCTTCTGTGAGTTTTAAAGCAGGTTCAAGTGCAAATTTTTCTGGATGATCTAGCCACTCTTTATTATACTCGAATGAGGCACTTTCTTTATGGCCTCTCACATGAAACCACAGCTTTCCAATGGGTATATTTTCAGACCCTAGTGAAATTGAAACAAGAATCTCTTTACTGCTCATTATTGCTCCCATTTTTTCTATTAGGGATACGGACTCTTTGGGGTAATTTTTCATCCTCTAGTCTGCGCCCTACTAGATCATGAACGCTATCTACCAAATCACTCAAACGATTTTCCATACCAAGAACAAAGAGCACAGAGGCATAGCCACCCATTGAGGTGGTTGGGTCACCTTTTTCAATTTTTCCAATGGTTGCTCGCGATAGACCAGCGCGCTCAGCCATGAGCTCTATAGTGATACGGCGGCGGCGCCTCGCATCATTGATATCTTGTCCCATCTTGCGCAAGACCTTTATTACGGGAATAGGTAAATTCGTCATGATTTTCATTTGAGCCTCTTATAAAAGTCATAATGCAGCTTAATGACTAATATAACAAACATTAAAACCGAAGTCAATGCTAGCGACTTTAACGCATTTTAAAAGGAGCGTTATTTGGTATAAGGACTAATATAAAAGGCTTTAAATTAGTCCGTCTGGCGCATTCTAGAGTTGGCGTTATATGGCTCGTTATATAACTCAATATGGATCCTTAATATTAAATTTTTTTAATATCTCAATTTCCAGGGCTTCCATGATCTTTTGGTCTTCTTCGTCAATGTGATCATACCCTAAAAGATGAAGTATACCGTGCACCAAAAGATGCGTAAAATGATCTATAAAATTCTTTTGTTGATGGGTTGCCTCAAATTCTATTCGTTCGTAGCTTAGAGCTATATCGCCTAAGAAAAAGTACTGTTCTATAACATTAAGTTTTGGATCTAAAATCTGAGCTTGGAATGAAAGTACATTTGTTGGCTTGTCTTGGCTCCGATATAGCTTGTTTAGTTCATGCAAAGATTTATCATCTGTTAAAGATATAGAAAGCTCTGCAGATTGCAATTTTACCAATTGCGGAATCGATGTAAGTGTGAGTTTTGCCACTCTTCTTATATATACGCGTAAATTTATATCTTTATTGCGCCAATTCTTCGAGTTTACGGTGATATCTACAAGTATTTTCATGATATAAACATAGATGAGGCATAAGTCGAAATCTTGCTTTTTGTTTCTTCTATTACGAATTTGATCGGTGTCTCTTCATTTTGAGCCTGGCTTTTTGATGTTTTAATGAAGATTTTAAGTTTAATTTCAGAGTCCTGCGGGACGTTAATCGCATAATCGTTTCCATATTCTGTCATCAGTGTTTGTATCATGAATTTTGTTTGCTGTTTGCAGTTCAAATGCAGGGCGAATTTTTTATTTTCTAATGTTTGATTTGAAATTTTAAGAATATATGTGTTTCTTATCATTCCATCTGGAGTAACAGTAAAGAGTGCGCTTCTATCTTTTTCTACGCTGATTTTATATGGGATTTTTGTGATTAGGCTATACATCAGAACTGCGCTTGCGACTATCATTGCGCTGGAATAAAAGATCGTTTTTGGCCTGAGAATATGATGTTTAAAATTCAGCCCGTGCATTTTTGCATAGGTGCTATTTATACTATCATAAGCTATGAGGTAAAGTGGTTTGTGAATTTTTTCCATAACGGTATTGCACGCATCAATGCAAAGTCCGCAGCCAATGCAAGACATCTGAAGTTCGTTGCGGATATCTATCCCCATTGGGCATACTACAACACATTTCCCGCAATCTATGCAGTCCCCTTGTTTATTATCATCTAAGCCATGTCTTGGTTCTCCGCGCCAGTTGTGATATGTTACAACCGTTGTGTCAGGATCCAGCATAGCAGACTGAAAACGGCCATATGGACAGATATGCGTGCAAACTTTATCTCTCAAGATTGCCGCGAATAAATATGTGCTGATTGTCAAGGATCCGAGCCATATACAGCCGTTATTACTTATGCGCATTCGTAAAAAGTCAGAGGTAAGCCCAGGCGCGCCATAAAAATAACAAACCCAGCCGAATGCAAATGTGAAACTCAGTATAATCCAGACAGAGTGTGTGAGAAATTTTTTCAATAATTTTTCTTTATGCCAGGGCTCTTGATCTAGTTTAATACGTGCATTTCGATCTCCTTGGAAATAAGCTTCGATTTTGACAAATAGCTCTGTGAATACTGTCTGTGGGCAGGTATATCCACACCACAATCTTCCAAACAGCGAAGTAAATAAAAATAAGCCAAAAGCCGCTAAAATTAATATTGCAGCTATGTAATATATTTCATCTGGCCATATTTCAATTCCGAAAAAATATCCTCGTCTTTTTGGTAAATCTATGAATAGCGCTTGATTTGGGCCAAAAGCACCTCTGTTCCATCTAATCCACGAGCAGGCAAAATAAAAAATTAACAAACCTATATTAACATAATTTTTTATTGTTCTATGTTTTCCAAAAATATTTTGTGGATAAATTTTGTTCATATGTCTTTTTTAGAATTTTTTAGAAATTATATAGCTGGTAAGCCTCAGGCTTTCTGATATTTAACTCATATTTTTATCATATATAAGAAAATCACACCACTGCTAAAGTGTTGCAAAATCACAATAAACCTAAAAATTACTGTGTTTATATATTTTTAATAATTGACCGCGGCACACGAATAATACTTTAAGATTTTATCAAGAGGTTTTTAACTTTGGGTTAAGAAGATTATTCATGTTGTATATTTTCATAATATCAAAAAAGAACGAGGACGAATATGGTCAATTTTAATGATCCGAATTTTCAAAACAGTCAAAATGCCGCAGGAGTCCAGGCTGCTCTTGAGGCGGCAACTGGAATGAGTTTTGCGACTTTTCCTGGATTGAGTCTTTCGGCTTCAGATTTAGACATTGCGACGAACAGATTGAATCCGCTTACTGTTGCCGATATCCAATCAGGTATATGCTCAAAATTGAGTGATGTGATTCCGAATGCTTGTACCATGCAGCAGCTTGTAACTTTGAGAGCATCGATTGATGGTGCTAGTGATGCGCCATCCAATATTGCGGCTGTTATCAATGCTAGTACGACTGATAACGCTACTGCTGTTTTACAGAAGGCGCAGGTTGTTGCCTTGAAAGCTAATGCGTTCGATTCTACTTTTTAGCAAATTACAAATACAGCGCAGACTTCGGTTCTGGCGAATGATATAGCGTCTTATGGTACTCAAGCTGGCATTCGTTCTACATTTACTTTACCACTCTGTTGAGCGATATTGGTCGAGTTTTTTTCAACGCAAATCCTAACACTTGGTCTCTTCACCCGTATCAAGCACCTTTGATTCAAGGGAACGTAACACAGTTATATGCAGATCAGGTTGCTGCTAACGCTACTTCCTATACTGCTGGTACTGGATTTTAGCAGTTTTATGGATTCCTCCTACAGCTGCAAACTCAAATCCTACTACTGTATTTAATGAAGTTACAAAGCTCGTGGGTGCTACAAAAGGTCTTTTATCAGCTTTACACGTGAATACAACGTTATATCCGAGAAATAAGGTTCAGATATCACATTAAAGGGAAATACTGCATTAAACACAGATTGTGCAATATGAAGGTCCAACTTTGCTCATACAATCTGCTTGTTCTTCGTATATCAAGGGGATGGCTGGTGTTACAGCAACTGCGGAACAGACAAACTTGTTGAATGCTTGTGTTGCTCTAAATGGTGTAACTACTAACACACTTTCCGTCGTCAAAAACGTTTGTGACAAAGTCTATTTCTTTAATACTGGCGTATTCTATGTCCCCAGTTAACTCTGTTTCGTTTGCTGGCGTGACGTCTGGTCTGCCACATTTGATGACGACTGGTTGCTCTATGTTTAATGGTGCTCTGACTGCCGATGGCACTGGTGCAGTTCCGTTGGTGTATACCGCCTTATTTCGTGGTGTGACAACTGAAATTTAAAATATTTATTATCAAATAAGAGGTTTTTTATGAATATTAAGTTTAAGTCATTACTTATTGCAAGTGTATGCGCACTTACATTTCAGGCTCAAACTGGCTTTGCAAAGATGTATGGAAAGTTGGATATAGGTATTGCTATGCCACTTTCTTTTGATGCAACTCCAACGACTCCTGTAGATTCTGCTGGATATAATGGTTTAAAGCCTGGCTGGAGTCTGACCTATGGCTTTGGTGTCGGTGCATATTTAACGGAATCACTCCGTGCTGATGTTAGTATATTAAAATTTGATCGATTTAAGTTTAATCAAACCAAATATACTCGATACACATGATAATATTGGTGCTGTACTCGGGTATGCTGGAACAGATAGTAGTACCACAAATATTTTAGCGCAGGCTGCTATTGCAACGCAAAAGGCGAGTGCAGTTGATGCGAATTATGCAGTAGTAGCATCAGGTTTGCAGCCGACAAACAATGTTATTCACAGATATTCTAACCTATACTAAGGCAGCAGGTAATAAACCGTTGTATACTACAATATTGCAAAACATAGGTCAGACTTTCTTCGGAAATTCTTTTACGCTTCAATCAACAAATGCGCAAGCTGTGCATAATACAGCAGTTACTCTTTTTAATGAGCAGATGTCGTCGAAATCATTAGCTGCGCAGTCATTAACTACTCTTGGTTTGCAGGTGTTGCCGCCGAACCCAGTGATGGCGAATGTTTTGACAGAAGTTACAAGCCTTGTAAATAACGCGAAAGCATTAAATACAAAGATTGGTGTAGTAACAGCAGATTATGTATCGAACAGTACAGCAAACGTTCTGCTCGGAACTTCACTCGCAAAATTGAAGATATTGCTTCCTATACAAAAGACGCTCATTGCAATGAAAGGTGCGTGTAAGCATTATAGCTATTTTGGCAATACTTGGTACGACAGAGCAAGTTGCTCTTGGTGGTGCTTGTAGCAATTATATCGGGACTGCGTTGCCTGCTAACCTATTAAAAGCGGTATGCACGAGTATTTATTATAACAATGCTGGTGTGATTTCACCAGTTCTTGGTACTGCTGGTGGTTCGGGAGATGCACAAGATACTCTCGTAATGGCGAGTATAGTAAAAGCAGTTGAAAAGGCTTCGGATTAGAGTATAGTGAAATAATTTATGCATTATTCATTAGATTTTCGGATTAGAGTAATAAAGTTTATAGAAAGTGGTAGCAGTAAGTCGAAAGCATCGAGAGTTTTTAGTGTAGCCCGTAGTACAATTTTGAAGTTGTTCAAAAGGAGATCTGAGAGTGGCAGTCTTGCAAAAAGGAAGCCGAAGATGCCCTGTAGGAAGCTTGATCCTGTTGCTTT
>JABFOW010000079.1:0-16940 GCA_022817725.1 Archaeoteleia sp. ZL-2020 | reverse complement strand
GATTTGGTTGTACCAACTTCACTCTACATGCTTATCATAACTAAAAACTTTGGTTATCACGAAATACAACTATTTTGCCTGGTTAATGTAACTATTTGGCATTTTTGGTTAAGACAACCAAAATTTTAACCTAGCACCTTTGGTTACTGTGACTAGTGTGGTTTTTTCTCAGTGCAAATTATTGACATTCCTCTTTTATTTTTGCAGGTGACTGCAGAAAATGAATTCAGAAAAACTCCACTTCACTATGCGGCAGAGTTCTGCAAAGATGCAAAAATTATTCACAAGCTACTTGCATCTGGTGTAGATATAAATGCTGTGAGTGCATTTGATTCGCAGACTCCTCTGCATGCAGCTATCGCGGCTAAGAATACTGATATTGCGAAGCTCTTGATGGAGTTAAAAGCGCGCACCATCGATGATGGCAATCATGGTGACATGATTCATATAGCTGCTATGACTGGAAACACAGAATTTGTAGAATACCTGCTCAGAGATTGACATTGATTACACAGATAATCGCGGCATGACAGCATTGCACCATGCTGTAAGCTGTTTCAAAATCCATTTTGGTGATCGCAACGTTGAGCTGACTAATATGTGCACATTCCTTTTGGGCCGAGGTGCAAGTATCGATGTCGAGAATAACGATGGATGGACGCCATTATATTACGCTATTATGTCGAACGTAAAACATATTGTGCGTGTTTTACTTAACTACAAGCCTGACCTAACGAAAGTAGGGAACAAGAAGGCTTACAGAATGGCTTTGGCAATGTTAGGTGACACAATAAATGTAGATGACAATTCTTATTCCATACTGCAAATGTTGCACGAATATGGCTTCAGATTTTCTGAACAGGAGATTTATGAGGATAAAGAGATTGTGGAAGAGATTGTTAATTTAAACATCACTTTTCTTCTAGATGACTTGACGAACAAGGGATTTAAGTTCTGATTTGTAAAAATCAGTAGAATCAGTAGAGTCAGTAGAATATAGATGCGATTAAAGCACTCAATTAAAGAAAATTGCAATTTTCTTTAATTATGAAAATGAATCATTCTATTCTTTGTGGTGTCATGTATGCTTTAAAAAAGATTTTAAATCAAATTTGAAGTAAATCAAATTGGAAGTATATCAAATTAAAATAATGAATATACTAGTAGAAGGCTAGCACTTCCGCGCACTTTTCTAATCTCTTAATCTTAGTCCCTTTCTAATCCCTTTCTAATCTCTTAATCTTAGTCCCTTTCTAATCCCTTTCTAATCTCTTAATCCCTTATTAAGTGGTTTTTTCTATCTGCGTTCCTTGTTAAGTGGTTTTACATGTTAACTGAAATTTTTGAATGATTTAATCATTTTAGATTGTTTTTCTTTAGAATATAATGTTTGACGGACTGTTTTATAATTAATATTAAGTGTAAGACTGTTTGTTTTGATTTTATACCACAGAGTTTTAAAACATTATTGCGTTAATGTATATATGCTGGTAAGAATTTGATAAATATCTGTATCGATGAAGTCAGTTTGTTTTGTATAAAGTTAAAACATAGCGTAGTGGTGCTTATACACTAATTTTGGGGAAAGGTCAATAAATTAAAAAACATGGTATAACGATATATTGTAAATTTATTTATTTTAAAAAAAAAATGATGCAATTAATACATATTTTAGACTTAAAACTACGTATATAAAATATTTTCCAAGATTTGCTTATAACATATAAACTTATTATTACCGTACAAATATATATATTCTTTCTTTCGTTAAGCATATTTATTACAACATGATTGTACACGTATGCTGTTTACATATGAACCGTAACCTACAAAATCATTCATGTTTGTGTTAGACATTTTTATTTTAGGTACCACAAACGAATCATAGTATTCTAGCACTAGCTGGTCATTTTCTTGCAAATTGTGAGTAAAAATGTTGCAAAATCGGTGAAGGTCAATATTACTATACAAGCAATGCAAAAACAGCACGCAAAACTGTCCGCACACGTCTGACGCCACACTCTGTAGTTGTCGGTGATTCCAGGTGAAGTATTTGCAGTTTCTTCTAAGGAGATGGAGATGCATGGGGTTGAACGGCGGTAATCCGAAGCTGTCGAAATAAAATCCTCGTCCGTCTTGATCGACGAATATAGCGATCCAGTGTGTTCCTGGTTTGTCATGATTATCTGTATTTACCACAATGGCAGTAGGTCGTGTCCAGATTTTAGGTATTTTATCCGCAGGATAAACACCGACGTTTGCCAAAGGTAGCGATTGAAGAGTTCGTAAAATTTCCAAAGAATTCATAGTTCAGTGACTACGCCTCGAATGTAACTGACAACAACATTCGTAGTAATACTGCTTATATTATAATAATTAACAGTTCTTCTTATTTAGTTTATGGTGTCAATGCAGCCTGCATCTTTTTTTATATGACTTTGGCCAAAAGAGCTCAGGCAATACCCATGTTAGAGGTATTGACGCTTATATTGACGCTTTCTTCTTTTTCTGTAGCGAGAAGCACTGTGTCGTTATTATATTCCACATCAGACATATTACTATTTTCTTGTATGATTTTATTATTCTCAGAAACACTGCTCAAATCATTTTTAATGTTGATCTCTTCAGTCCTTATTGCAGGAATAACACCATCCCATCCCTCGACTACGTCGTGTAAATTTTTCCTGCCCTGTAACCATTTACGAAGTTTGAGAACGTTGTTGAGAGCACAGGTCAATGATGTGTGTGACTTCGTCCCTGTATGGTGGTACCGTAACGCATGAAGATAACACATTTCCTTCTCCGCAGGTAACTCGGCAAATGAGGGATTTTCTGGATTTTCTTCTTCAAAATCAATTACTTTGCGGCCCATTACTGCTTGTAAATATCCTGCCTTCTCGCGTCCGCGCGTGTAAATGTTGGACGCATGTTTTGCGATGCAACGTAGATGATTGTGTAATTGTTTAAATGAAGTTTCTCCTTCGAACCACTCGATGCCATGGTAATGCTTCGTCAACCAATTGTTTTGGCACTTTGTCTTTGATGGTAATTCATAAAAATTGTATGGTGGCTGAATTAGCCAATGCGCAGTGAGACGTCGCGGTTTCAAAGACACCACGGCTACTTCTTTCGGTAAAAACTGACCAGTGCCAGTAACAAAGCCTTGTATATCGATGATAAAATCCATTTTCGCGTACACGTCTTGACTCTTGCGCGTTAAGATCGTAACTAAACAAGTTTGGCCAGCTAGCGCGTATAAGAATAAGTCACACACACACACACACACACACACAAATTGGGACGTAAAATACATCTTGACGGCTCGATTAATGTTAAACAACAACAACTAAACGACAATTAACCATTAAAGTCCACAATAACTTGACGTGACGCATCGATTTCTAATACATTATCAAATTCGGTATATACGATGCAATTAACAGTATTTGTCAAAGCCTCGGCGAAACGAACTTCGATTCTTACACTTCCATGACGAATAAGATTCCAGTGAGTTGAGCTATTTGCCGATAAATCTGGCGTAAGATCAAAAACAAAAAGGCAATAACCATTTGCATAGTCACTTCGCGATATTTCGTTTCCTTCATTGAGAAAATGAATACCTGTACCCGTGAATAGAGTATGATATGCTTCTACATAGAGGTTACGGTCCGAAAAATCAGGCTGCAGTGGCCTAGATGGTATTTGCACGCCATCTATGTACAGCGAAAGAAAATTTATGTTGTAATTTTGAAAATTAAAAGGATTGAGTCTTCTATCACCGTTGAACGCCTTGTTATCGACAAAACCAAGAATAATTCTTTTAGGCAATTGACCTAATATTACATTGTCCAAAGTTTCCCCGTGAATACCGCTATGCATTGTCATTGTTTTAACTTCGACACGTGTTAGTGGATATTTAGCAGTGGTTTTAGACAAAGTTTTTGCGTGAGCCAGGAGAACTCCTGGACTTATTTTTGAGCGACGAACAAGCAAAGATGCTTCGGCAATATGTAATCTGTATGTGTTGGTTGGATCTATAAGGCAAAAGGCATCGCGTGATCTTATAAGACGAATACGCATTTCTACGCCATTGAGTAAAAATTTTTCTTGATTAAAAACATCGCAGTGAATATGACCCAAAAGATCAATCGACTTGCCAGGTGAAAAAAGATTACGTCTTTGCTTTATACCAGAATTTTCGGCATCTACATTACTATCCATTTTACCGGGCGTATCACTGTACCATAAAACAGTGCCGAGGTGAGAATGTTTTGCAGGCGGCCCATAATTGAGTAATGTTTCTATATAAGCTCTATAAGCGTAAGAGTTATTTGGAGGCGAAACGAGTTTCTGATTGAAAAACACATCAATTTGATTAAACAAGGAATGCATTAAATTATTAACAACTCCAGGCTGCGTTTGCGCTGTACCCGGCAATTCGTCTTTCATCAATGCGTATTCGACACGTAAACTTAACATTGTATGTGCCAAATCTATGTACTCGTCGCCGTGTCCAGGTACGACAAATTCTATAGGAGAATCGTCTGTCATCGAAGAAATTGGTTTGTAATGTACCCATTGAGAACTTTCTATTGTTGTCTGTGTTGGCGGTAATTCAAAAAGTTCGAGTTCCGATTTCATACACTCACAAGAATGCGCGTGTAAAAAAGCCATTTTTTTTATGCAAATATATCGTGAACACTTCTCTTTTTCGTTACCGTTTTCTTCTTCTTTTTGATCACACGTTTCTTCTTCTTAATTGACTTTTTATTATTATTATTTTTAACTCGAGTTCTACGACGACGTTTAACGACACGACTGGTATCGTGGTTTACAAGTGAATGCTGTAATTTCGACATTTGCCCGCGTTTATAGCCTGACCCCCGCATCAGCGAATCTAATTTTTCTTCGGCTTTTCTTTTTAAATTTGTTCCCGATTCTCGAACCCGTGCGTTAAATGATTCTCTAAATGGTACATTATTCGTTGTAACATCTGTAGCGATGTTTATACCCGTACGCAAAGCTTCATGGCCCAGTGCACTAGCACCTTTTTTCAATATCGGTAAGACGCGCCGAAAAAGACCGCCGAGAAAACTTCCGATACCATGACCTCGCTGATATGGCGATCCTACGTAAACGTTACCTAACCCGCGAATATGTCTAACGCTACCTCCAAGCTGTATATTGAAATGATCATCGTAATAACTATTCATATTTTAAATGAGAACAAGCACAGGTTTGAAATGATTACATCAGTAAGTCTGCCTTTTATATATATATATATACTCAATTCAGAGTCGCTTATACGATTTTTTCGTTTTCGTTTAAATGTTGTTTATATTTATTTTTTATATTTGTCTTTAATACTGTTACTTGTGGAATAAGACGACGACGACGATTTTTTTTTCTGTCAGAAAGTTTGTTTGTTTATCGTTGGCTCCGTATTTCATATAGGAAGGAAGGACGATCAGACATTTTTGTATGATGTGTATCGTCTAAGTGTATCCAATCAAATGACGTCAATGAACAATGTATTTGATATTTAACTTAACTTTGTTAGTCGCTACGTTTAAAGTGTAGAGTTACCGCTAGCGTACCATACTCGAAGGGGATTGGTTGACCAACGTGATCTCTCAAATCAATTTCAATCGTTTGAAAATTATTTCGTAAAAGCGGAATGTATCGCGGTGAAGGAAAGGATTGCATTTTTAAGCTACCATAATCGTACTTTGATGTAGATACGGGTATTGTACGTAAGAGTGGTGTTTGCACATCACCTGTAATAGAGTGTTCAACGATATCTGTATAAACAAAAAGCATGTTTGGCAATGCAGACGTAAGAGACATAGGTTTATAACCTCTTAGAACAGTGTCGCTTGCTACCATGTGTAGATATTGTGAATTATTTTCCCCATAATTTAACAGACCAAGTATTTTTTCCATATGAGGCCCAAATCGTATATAATGGTTCGAATCATGGGTACTACATTTTTCTTTTGCAGGGTCTTTACATTCTTCGCCACATTTTGAACTTATATTCAGAATACCGCCAGGATCACTTTCAAACTTAAGATGTTGCCCACAATCGGAGTCATTAAGATAATTTAAAATAGTCTCAACATTATTATAAATCCCATAAGGCATAGATGTAACGGGATGAAGACGGTAACCGCCTATTTTAAGCCAAGCTACCCTTTCACTGGGTTTATTAGGTATATGGAGAATAGTTTGCGGATACTGAATTTCAGTAAGAGCAACTGTCCACTTCCCCGTTAAATTAATAGGTTTTGGCAGCTGTGTTGTGAATCTAGTAGTCTTATTATCGGGGAAATATAACATACTACTATTACTTGGTAAAACAACATAAAAATCTTCCTTCATGTTTCAAATATTTTTAATATTCGATGCTGGTATCCAAGAATTAAATTTTTCAGGATAACCTTTCCAACTTACGAGCATAAGTTTACGCGACCCTTTACCTTTACTACGAATGACGCGATCAATTTGAAAATCTTCAGTGTCAAGATTTTTTCGAACGATACCCAATTCTTGTTCATAAAAGAAACCGTCAATCTCCTCTCCAGCAAGATCGTGTAAAACATACACAAAGGGTAAACGCTGTTTAAGAATACGCGCTACAACAAACAACTCATTACTCCAGCCACTTTCGTAACCTTTCACGAAGGCACCTTTTGCATTACTAATACGCACTACGTCGCCTACACTATATTTATACCTTGATGTAATTTTAACATTGCGTCGCAATAAATTTATTCGTGCAATCGAAGCATTTTCCAAATCAACTTGGACCGGAATCATTTTCGTGCTAGAGTGTAAAGTATGATTGTAGGCATAAACAATTTGTTGCAATATGTCAATGTATCTTTTTGTATTTTTGTGCGTAAAGTAGCGCCACATGCGTTCTTTAAGAGTACGATTGAATCTCTCGACAACGGCTGCTTTAACGTCGGGGCTGCGTGCCACACGAAATTGTATATTATGTTTTTTCAACACATCTTGCATAGAGGAGCCAATAAACTCTTTACCCTTGTCGGTCTGTAGACAAATGGGTTGACGAGGTGTACTTCTCTCGAGAACTTGAAGAAAGGCGTTTGCTACATTAGACGCAGATTTGTCTCTAATAGGCTCGACCCATGCAAATTTACTTAAAACATCAATTACAACGAGTAGATACACATAGCCATCATTATTACGAGAAATGGAACGAAGATCGACGAGATCGGCCTCCCAAAGATCGTCAATGTTGGATACATTATATGTACGTCGCGGAAATTTACGTCGAACAGGGCGATGTTTTGTATATGCATCTTGACTTTTGAACCACTCGTTAACATCGCTGACGGAAACTTGACCACGTGTCGCCCGTAACAAATTTCTTTTTCCAGAGTACGATGATTCGTGCGTGGGATTGTAATATAGAGAGTTTAACAAATCTACTTTTTCGTTGTGATTCTCGCCCATTTTCGTATTTTATGAGAAGACGCACTAGGTGTTAATAAACGCTTAACAACTACGCGTCTCGTAGATGTTCGTCTAACTGGTGTCGAAGTGACGACTGGCGATATGTCGCTTGCGACTGATGTCGTTGGTTGTTCGCTAGACAATAACGTTTGATTGCCTACAAAAGTCTGAGGGACGGCACTGGTGCGAAGTATATTGGCAAACTGATTTCGACCAACTACCGTAATATTCTTTCTTTCACGCATAGCATCGTTAACAAGATCGATTATATGTGAATTTTCAATTGGTGTACCATATACCAAAATGACGCCTTTTTCATCCCATGTAAACAAATCAGGATCCGTTGTTCGGTTCAAATATTCCAGTAATTGTCTTGCCTTTTGTTTATATATTTTTGGTACACCTGAGACAATATTGTCAATGCTTATCGCTGGAACTATAGGTTTTTTCTCGTCTTTGTCGTCATTATCTTCGGTACGTTGAATTTTCTTGTCTACTTTAGTTTGTTCATTATGGCCTCGCGATTCGCCAGCCACTCGTAGAAAACGTTGCAGCACTTGCTGGTATAGTTTCCACTTTTCACGTTCGTCTTTGATTTTTGTAGAATTTAAAATATCGCTCATCTCCTCATCGAGTCTGCTCGTCTCACTACCAGGTGTTTGTACTGTTTTCAAAGGTAAACCTATGTCACCGTGTCTTTGAACGTGCATTATTCTATCCATACTTTCTTGCGGAACTAAAATCATTTTCTTTGCGTGATCCATTTTATGGTATAGACGAAGCTATTAGCGAGCCTAAAATAGGTGCAAGTAACAGTGGTAAAAATCCTCCTCCGCTCTGTACGATGAGACGCTTTTTCCCGTACCAACTTCCGCTCGCGTCTGCTAATTGTCGCAATGTCACTGCGTGTTTTCGTAATTTACGTCTTTGTGATTTCTTGAGAGAGACATTACCGTTTAATGTATTTAGCGCGCATTCACATATGCATTTTATAACTGAAGTATCTAACATTCGTAACAAATGTTTTCTTTGCTCGTCGTTCAAGTAACATAATGTTTGCAAAATGTTGGCGTGTCTCCGGCTGACTGGAGGTCTCGATGTGTTTGAGGACATTACAAACGAACAACTGGCACCCTATTGTCACTGTCTCGTGTATTTATCTCTTTTCGAGGAACGTACGCGTAATTTAACGCATCGTCCGGAAATATGCATGCTCGAAATCTACAATTATCAGGAGTCGATTGTTTCAAATCAAGCAATAGATACCCGTGCGGTCGTGACGATGCGTCTTGGAACGCCTCTTGCAAGAACCGCGGATTCTCTGGACAAACTTGTCTCGCTAAATGTTGAATTTGAGCTCTGTCACGCGGATTTTTAAAAATTACTATATAGTTTGCATTTAATGAAATATCACGTTGCCCGTGACCCTGATGAAATAAATTTTGAGTTATGTAAATGACACTAAGATTTTTATGATGACTGCCTTTGGTGAATAAATCAACAACCGTATTATTAGAAGCTTCGCGCATCAAATCATCAATTACAAGTAATTTTGGACGAGAATCGTTTGAGTAATCGGTGCTCTGAGGCAATCCCTCTTTAAATTCAATTTTTTTCGCGTACTCTGTGTAACCCGACTGCCACTCGGAATAATAAAATATTATTCTATCAAAAGGTGTATCGCACATTCGATCTGCATAACGAAGAAACTTTTTGACAAATACTGTTTTGCCACATCCCGTAGGCCCGCAGATCATAGAAGTGAAAGGATGCTTCCACCTTGTGTCCATGATGTGAAATGAGAAAATTTGTAAAAAAAATGTACATAAATAGGATCGTAGGAAAAAGAAGGTAGGGGTGAAATCATTGATACCAAAAATTACGAATATAATGTTTTTTTTATTACAATAATAATTCAATTTTTTTTACATGTAACATTTAAATACACAAGTTTTATTTATTTACAAGCAAACATAAAATAAAATACGCACATACAGTATTCTTAACATCTATTCTCGATAGCCATAAGGGAGTAAATCGTACAAGCCATGCCGACGTCGCTTAGCACTATGAGGTACACACATTTTCGACTCGCTACGCGTAACTACAAGATGATGCTTTGTACGCCTAATTGCATCATATTTTAGAACAATAGGTTTAGTGCGTTTACCTACGATAAACGAAGCAATTGAATTAAAATTGATGAGAGCCGAGTTTTTGTAATTTAGTGTTATACCTTTCACCTTGCAAACCTCAGATTCCGATCCATCTGGTTTGCGTACGATGTAGGCATAAAACTTTGGGCCCCCGGAAATAAATTTGGTGATATAACTACCGACACCGTAACACGACAATTCGTCTGTTAAGTCACCCAAAAAATTACCGGTAGGCGGTACGTACTCGTTGCCAGGTATACCACAACTTATGTAAATGACTGAATCGGTGTCGTAATATAGTACTCGATCTTCAATACGTTCAAGATACGAATATAATTTTAAGCGGGCTTGAGCTGTCGTATATGCGGCAATCACGACGTTTGTTAAAGGTGATGGCGTTAATGATTCGTTCTTAAGTGAATACGAAACGTACAACGCATCGTGATTCACCGGTACTATACCACTGACCTCGATTTTCGGACTTGTTAGCAACTCCATGAATTTTTGTTCAGAGCGTACAATAATTGTCTTAGGAAGATTTTCCCGCTGACCGAATTTGCCCCAAAACGAATTTAAACATAATTTAGCAACTGAACGTAATCCTGGGTTCTTTGCAATCTTTTCATAAGTTAATGTAATACCTTCAGCCTTCTCGTACTCATCAATATAGTTTCTCTTTGCCTGTTCGTTATCACATTGCGACGGCCATCCTGTTGCTTCTTGTTTAATTTTTAAAAATGTATTAATGTATTCAACAAAATGACCGCCTTCGCGAGATTTGGGATTATACTGAGTCACCTCGTATTGCCAAATTTCATGAATGTCTTTGATGGTATACCCCATCTGCACGGCTTTGCGCAATTCGTCAACAACCCATGTTCCTTTAAATTCACGATCAGTTGTATTATCGTGATTACATGCATCTTTATTCATGGTTTCACAGCACGATCGACAGAGAGCAAACATCAGTCGACCATGCATGCGAACTGGCAATACGGGATGAAACAAATATCTTGGAGGTAATATTGTACACGACACGAGCCCTTCAATATTTTCAAGCGAGTCGTTCGACGGACCCGTCAACTCGCGACACTTATCACCTACGAGAACACGCGGATGACCTACGGGAAACTTGCCGTTTTTAGAGACCCAGGGATAGAGAGAACATACGTCAACATAATGTATTTTCTCTTCGCCTTTTGTCTCGTAATACGTGACTGTATTTCCAGTACGACCTCCGAAAAATGCATCACGAGGAGACAGAGGAATATGAGTAAATATATCGTGATTTTTCACGATCTCGTCAATTTGAGGATTCTGTTTTTTCATCCGATCAAAGTCGCACTCCCACATTTCTGTGAGAGTGTAATCCAATCGGCGAATTTTTCCAGAAATTGCACAGGTTCGTTCTAAACGGTGATCCATCGACTCATCATTCTTATCATCGGTCACGTCACGATTTACTCGAAAACAACGAGCACAACCGTGCCAGTAACAGCCGTGAAACTGTAAGGCATGTTTCTCTGTCTCAGTTTCATAATAACCGTCGACAATCATTCCTCCAAGTAACCGATGTTCGCGAGCACTGCCTGCATGTATGATTGTTCGTCCAAGTTCATGCTCAGTCCAGACGAGCCATTCGAGAGCTTTACGCGATTGTTTATTAGCAAGACGATAACCACCCGTTGGTATAATACTTATACGGTCAGATTTTAGAAAGTTTTTTCGAAATATTTGAGAACAGGCCGAAGCTATAGTTGGACTATTTTCAAAGGGGCATACCTTGCCACAATCCAAGAAAATTTGTCTAAACGCAATGCATGCTTTCCTTAAAATTGCTACGTCTAATTTACAATATTTTACAATCTCTTCGGCAAAATTAAAACAAATATTAGAATTTCTAGCTTCAGCATGCCATCTCAAAAAATTTTCCCGTTCCCTAGTCACCATCGTATCGGGCGAGTAATACTCTACGTCCGGAATTTGCCCTACATATGTTTCATTTTGTGGTATGTTAAACAAATGAGGAAAATAACCTTTGCTTTCCTCAAAACCAAAGGCTTTCGGTAATGCACTTAGAGACATGTGAAAATAATTAAGACTGTCTATAAATATGGTGTTTCCAACTGTCATAGAAATAATGTTACTACCATTCATTATCAACTCTGGAGATATTCTTGAACTTTTATTTTCTACTATAAACTTTAAAATAAACTGTGCATCGAAAGCCTTTGCATTATGAGCAATACAGATGGTTTTGGTAAATATTTTTCTATCACGTAAGGCGTAGTTTACAAAATCTGCTACGGGGTCTTTGTTAAAAACATGCTCTCGAATGCCGCATGTGCCGCATTGGGTCAAAATATTTTCCGATATAATGCATGCTGTACAAGCTTGATGAGCTACGCAAAGATTCGGTACGTGTACGCGCGTATCACTGTCGCCATCGACAAAAGTGTTTTGCTGCGTTTCAAAATCATAAAATATAAAAAGTATACGTGGCTCAGGTTGCCTAGATTTAAGAGGCTGCATGAAACATAAATGATTATATGCCCGGTTGCATCTACAAATCTTGCAATATCCTACATTACATTCATGTTTGTCTTTATCGTTACGACTACTTTTAATTTTATAACATTTCTCACATATCTGTACACGTTGACAAATTGAAGTATTTTGTTGTTTTGTATATTTTAAATGATTGTCGTAGCATTCTTCACCATGAAACGAGCGCAAGCAAGACGTACACGATACCGATTCGATACCTCTATCACATGGAGGATTGGTATAACATTTTGCGCATACATTCGAACAGCGGTGGTCATACACACGATAATAAGATTTGTTACAATCTTGACAAAAGTATAGGGAAGCCGCCGCGCCTTTCAAGTTTAATATTGGCTGGTAATGGTTGTCGATATCATAGTACATGATATGCAACGTATGCTTTACCTGGCGGCAACTATCAATAATAAGTTGCGTGCCATCGTATAAAGGATTTTCACCTTTTCCAAACTTTGCGAATTCATATACTACGATAGCTATACCAAATTCCATATAAAAATTCTGAAATTTGATAATTTCAGGTAAACCGCAGCCATTATTGGGGATTGTAGCGTCCGCGTTTAGGACTAGCTCTGCCGCGAGATCTTTTTGATATTTACGGCGACTATCCTTAACTCGCAACCATTCTTTATGTAGCGTGCCTGCCCTAACATCGCCACGTTCTGCGTGAATACGCGCGCATACAAGGGAACGTGGCAAACACAAATTATCAGTATTGACAATTGTCAAAATGGATTTTTTAGCCACGCTCTCATGTGTGAGCGATACGCGGCCTGTTCCGCGTTGGGGGCTCACAATGTACGTCGTCACATCAAACGCATCACTTATACGAAATTCTGCCGCGCTTTGCGTAACGCTATGTACCAAAAGCCACAAATCGTTAAATGAAAAATCGCGAACACGCCGGAAAGACATCCACGCGGGGCCTTGTGTGAATTTATCCGAGTTAAAGGTTATTCCTATAAAGTCATCGGGTGAGCTCTTATCGGAAAATAACGCGTGAAGCTGTCGGAATGCGTCCTCCAACCACGTGATAGGGTTCGCGTTATCGGTAGGTTCTTTAATGGCTATCGAGTACGATTGTCCGCGCGTACGGAATCGCTTGAAAAACCGTGTCGTCTCACTTCTAATAATATATTTACTTACATCGGTGACTTGTTGTTGCTGTTGATGTAAAGCTGACGTTGATGGTGATGGGGTCAGTGGTGCGACGTTTCTTTCACGCCCTCCGCCGACTTGCAGCATTTCCCCGGAAGTAGAATCGTCGGGGTCGATTCGTTCTGTAACAAAAATTAAACGTTAGAATTGTACAAAACATTTTCTTTGTAAAATAGGTTTCATATATATATATATATAAATTTTCATGCAACTACGTTTACCCAAATATTATTTATTATTATTATTTCAACTTACGCTCTAGTAGTGTTTCAAACACATCGGTATCAATAATCATTTCTGCAGAGGTAGATTCGACGGGGCCGTTTCGTTCTGTAACAAAATTTAACGTTAAAATTGTACAAAACATTTCTTTGAAAAATAATTTTTTCTTATATATTTTAAGTATTATTAATATTAATATAATTTTAACTTACCCGATGAAATATCGGCTTCTACTTGTCCCCACGTGTCATAAGCGTCTTGAAGAAATTCAGCAATGTCGGCCAGGTGATCAGTTGCATCTTCTAATTGATGGGGGTCATGCATCCGCTCCCTCAATGCTATAATAATACAACACATGTAGAATTACATACCATATATTAAACTAATAGTAAGTAAGTATGCAATTATCATTAGTGCAATGCTTACCTCTTTGATTTTCATACGACTCGTAAACACTTTTAAGTGCTGGAAGCTGTAAAATGCCACGCTCTACTGCAGCGACTGACACAGCCATATCGAGAATTTCAAAGTCCCTAAGACAACCATTGACAAGTAGGAACTCGTATGTTTGGATGTTACACACGCGAAAAATGTCACGAATTCGTTCAAACACTCCACCAATAACTACAGTTTGTAACCGATCAAACCATGACTCGTTGCATAGCTTACGCACTTCCTCGTCACTAATTACCGCTACACACACAATTTTCATGACTTTGGCAATAAGTGCCGTTCGCGTTAAACTATCCATTTTGACGGTAAACTGTCGGTAAATTATCGATCAAAAGAAGAAGACACACGTTCTGTTCTGTTCAGGTTGAACTCACAATAACGACTTACGCAGTCTATATGAATATGGTCCGTTCACTATTTATGGTAGGAGTGGTTAAATATGGTAATAGTGGGGGATACAAATTTGACAAAATAATCGTACGCTACTGATCCGTCATAACTCGCTCGTTCCCATCCTACTACAGATCTATCGCAATGGAGTCTAAACGTTTATATTTATCAACAAACTATGATTTGAACACTTCGCGTACAAAATCAGTTATTGTGGGTCTACAATTACGACACGATGGTTCTTTCATACCTATAGTCGAACTACGGAATAATGTACAAGGCAAAAGTATATTATTAAATACTCAGGAGTGGTACGAATTGATTCAGCATTTTGGACCTATTGACAACTACTTTTCATCCAGTGCTTGGACCAACGACATTCATCTGGGTGCTGTGACTCTTTCATTAGGCAAAGTTTATAATGAAAAGTGTGTGATTTTTACACAGCATAACGATGTCGCAGCGGATTCAAAGGACTATACCGATGGAAGTAAGAAGACCCGTCAGAGTTACACATCAATGATCGTCATGAAGAGCCTTACATTTTCATGGCTACAATCGGCTGTACAGTGTGTAGTTACACATCTTAGATTTTTGAACGAGGCATGTGTGGGCGCCAACCGCTTCATAAAGTCAATGTCTAAGTACAAAGGCACTGATGGCGTTCCTATCGACTGGCGCAACTTCTCAAGTGTTTGTGAACTTGAAAAAATAAAAGACGTTGTGAAAATAAGTTTTAGTAAAAAAGATTGTAAGTTACTCGAACATTTATTTAAAGAATTATGTTATCCTAATATAAAACCGATAACAAACGCTTTACTTAACAGTGTTGAATGAATGAATATGTGATGAATAAATATATATATATATCTTTAAATAAATAAATTTACAATATATCGTTATACCATGTTTTTTAATTTATTGACCTTTCCCCAAAATTAGTGTATAAGCACCACTACGCTATGTTTTAACTTTATACAAAACAAACTGACTTCATCGATACAGATATTTATCAAATTCTTACCAGCATATATACATTAACGCAATAATGTTTTAAAACTCTGTGGTATAAAATCAAAACAAACAGTCTTACACTTAATATTAATTATAAAACAGTCCGTCAAACATTATATTCTAAAGAAAAACAATCTAAAATGATTAAATCATTCAAAAATTTCAGTTAACATGTAAAACCACTTAACAAGGAACGCAGATAGAAAAAACCACTTAATAAGGGATTAAGAGATTAGAAAGGGATTAGAAAGGGACTAAGATTAAGAGATTAGAAAGGGATTAGAAAGGGACTAAGATTAAGAGATTAGAAAAGTGCGCGGAAGTGCTAGCCTTCTACTAGTATATTCATTATTTTAATTTGATATACTTCCAATTTGATTTACTTCAAATTTGATTTAAAATCTTTTTTAAAGCATACATGACACCACAAAGAATAGAATGATTCATTTTCATAATTAAAGAAAATTGCAATTTTCTTTAATTGAGTGCTTTAATCGCATCTATATTCTACTGACTCTACTGATTCTACTGATTTTTACAAATCAGAACTTAAATCCCTTGTTCGTCAAGTCATCTAGAAGAAAAGTGATGTTTAAATTAACAATCTCTTCCACAATCTCTTTATCCTCATAAATCTCCTGTTCAGAAAATCTGAAGCCATATTCGTGCAACATTTGCAGTATGGAATAAGAATTGTCATCTACATTTATTGTGTCACCTAACATTGCCAAAGCCATTCTGTAAGCCTTCTTGTTCCCTACTTTCGTTAGGTCAGGCTTGTAGTTAAGTAAAACACGCACAATATGTTTTACGTTCGACATAATAGCGTAATATAATGGCGTCCATCCATCGTTATTCTCGACATCGATACTTGCACCTCGGCCCAAAAGGAATGTGCACATATTAGTCAGCTCAACGTTGCGATCACCAAAATGGATTTTGAAACAGCTTACAGCATGGTGCAATGCTGTCATGCCGCGATTATCTGTGTAATCAATGTCAATCTCTGAGCAGGTATTCTACAAATTCTGTGTTTCCAGTCATAGCAGCTATATGAATCATGTCACCATGATTGCCATCATCGATGGTGCGCGCTTTTAACTCCATCAAGAGCTTCGCAATATCAGTATTCTTAGCCGCGATAGCTGCATGCAGAGGAGTCTGCGAATCAAATGCACTCACAGCATTTATATCTACACCAGATGCAAGTAGCTTGTGAATAATTTTTGCATCTTTGCAGAACTCTGCCGCATAGTGAAGTGGAGTTTTTCTGAATTCATTTTCTGCAGTCACCTGCAAAAATAAAAGAGGAATGTCAATAATTTGCACTGAGAAAAAACCACACTAGTCACAGTAACCAAAGGTGCTAGGTTAAAATTTTGGTTGTCTTAACCAAAAATGCCAAATAGTTACATTAACCAGGCAAAATAGTTGTATTTCGTGATAACCAAAGTTTTTAGTTATGATAAGCATGTAGAGTGAAGTTGGTACAACCAAATC
>JABFOW010000078.1:0-11258 GCA_022817725.1 Archaeoteleia sp. ZL-2020 | reverse complement strand
CTATATTTCTAGACAATCAGGTTAGAGTATTTCAAAATATTCTGTGCTGTTAGGGTATATATTGATATAATATATTTATAATTCGACACGTACCCACGTTATTTCAATAACTTCAATGAAGCACATTTTCTCACGGAGAGAAAAACAAAGTATGGACAACAGAAATTGTAGTTAGATTTACCGGAGCCAACTGTGATTATATGGACAACATAAGCGTTGTTGAGATTACTGTATTATTTCGGTAATCGAATAGAGTTAAATTTACACTTGTGTCGGTATCATGATTCGCGAGAGCAAATCGCGCCAAGAGTTTAAAAGAACCGCCTTTACCGTAAGAATAACTGATTAGAAAGAGCGAGAATTCTTACATTGCAATTTTCATAGTTATTATAACATAAACATCATGTTTAAATGCGTTTAAATATAGGCTTATTGAAAGACATTTGCAGTTATTCGTATATAGCTGTCTCTTAGTTTTAGAATTATAAATCGATTTAAGAAACTCAGCCCAATCTTTCAAAGGTCAGTCCTGGCATCTTCTTTTTCTGTTCTAATTATAAACATAGATATTTATGGGCATAAGAAATTTAATAATTTAATTTTTTTTTCTTTGAGATTTTCAGTTTAAATTAAATTATATTTATATGAATGGGTTTTTGTTTTAGGAGGTTGGATTTTCAGTCATAAAGTATGATATATATGCTTCGGAGCAGTTGTAATGTGTCGATGAAGATTGGAATGTCATTCCAATTTTGGGTAGCAAAGCATCCTGCATCAATCATGTAAGTATTAATCGAGCTAATATATATAAGTATAAACATAGATATTTATGAGCATAAGAAATTTCAGGTTAGAAATTGATTTTTGTATATTCAACAATTTTAGTTTTTTGAGTCGTTCGATATAAATTTTTCATTGATTCATTTCTTGGAGTTCAACTTAAATTAAATTATATTTATTTGAATATATACATACGTAATATTTTTCAATTATGCACATAAAAAAAATAGCCAATAGGTCGCTTTACGTTTCCAAACGTTTCCAAATTATGTACTGCATCACTGGAAATGTTTCCAGTGATGCAGTGGACACGATGCAAGTGGACACGATTCTTGCCCAATGTCTCCAAATCACATTTACGAATAACATGTAAGGAAAATTCCAAATTCTTTTTCGTTTGGAAATTGACTTAGAACGTGGAAATTTCCCGAGCAAAATCGCTAACGTTTCCAAGTCAAATTGTTTCGTTTGGAATCGATTGGAAATTTGAACGAGGGATACTCTGTCGTGATTTCATAATATTCCTCTATCGGCATATCATAATTTTGTTATGCTCATCCATTTTACATATATCAGGCTTATGTATCATTTTGTAGGTTATGTTGTACTTCGGGATCATTTCATTTTATTTCAGCAGCAAAACAGATAATTCACTTTTATTCCTTCATATTTTATACCAAAAAGTGTTAATTTATTGATATTTATTGATTTTCCATTTAAATTGTTAATATTATTTGAATATATATTATTTAACTAGTTTACTAGCAGAAGTACAAGCGTCGGTGGCAACACTATCTGACGTCGCAACTTCTGGAGGTTGCGTTTATTACTGACTTTTGTAACGTTACAAATTTCAGCCACATGTATAAATTACATAAACTATGTCACATATAAAATATATAGATATTATATACATGTACAAACACATACATAATTTTAATAAATTTAACTGAACTCTCTCTCTCTCGATGTACAATATAGTCACATGGTCTTACCGGAAATGAATGACTGTTCTAATGTCTTGTTAAACAAAGTAGAACGGTCAAATTTTCGGAATATTTGAAACACCTTTTGCACTATTTAAAACAGGTTATAATTACATTAGGTTAAGATTTTCTTACAATATAATTGAATCTATGTATGTAAACGTAAAATTTTAATGTAATAAACTTGAACAATTAAATGTGCACGATACATACGAAATGTACATTTTTATAACCTAAAAGAACATATGCATATTTTAAATGAACATTTTAGACATTATATGCAACCAATATGGTTAGCTTTCAACATTCCGTTAAAAATTAAATATCACGGTGAACCGAATCTTTTAATACTTAGCGGAACATTCATTTAATCTTCTCACGGACGCGAAATTTTGTTTCTTTAATGTTAAGAGAAATTCATTTAACATTAAAATCACTACACAGCAAATTCATTGAGAATGAAATCTGTCAATAAACGAAATATCTAGCGCTATTATAGCGATATATTACTGTCGCTGCATTTTCAACGGGCTAGGGCTACATTCACAGAATCGTTCATGTTGATATGTATGTCAACATGAAGTATTCATGTTGGTTAATTTCAATAAAATGTGAAGATATTTAAAAAAAACGGTAATCTGTGAGATAGGGAACATTTTCATTTGAAGACTTTTGACCAATTTCAGTTCCGTTTTGTTTCTTCCTCAGTATAAATGTAATAGGGATTTGGCAGAACCATATCACTAAATTTCTACTACGGTTATTGACAGATTTGTCTGTATATATAGTACCAAATTACATCACAATTTTATCAATCTGACATATAAATTATTTTTAGGTTGAAAAATTAAGGTTAAGTGAAATTATCGGTAAACAATACACTCACTTAGAGTTAAAAGATTTTCACACAGGATTAAAGGATAATATTTAAGTAACAAACGGAAATACAAGCTCAAAATGCTACCATACACGGAAATACAAGCTCTCTTCTACCGTAGATTTTTTTTTCTTAAGTTTAATATAATTCTCTTAGTATTAATCAATGGAACATAATAATACAGTTAACGCCCCAGATATAAATTTTCTGTAGCATTACGTTAGGTACTTGTAAGTTTTACTATTTCTACGATGAGTTACTTGTGAAGCAAACTCGAGTTACTATCGAGTTGTGTAATGATAAATCTCACGAGGTACTACCCGCGTAAAACTCGCGATGCACCGATTAATTTTAAAAATTCACGAATTCTTTGTCATTTTTAATTGGAAGTCTTATCATTATTCCCGAGCAGATTTGAGGTTAGAAACTAGCTATTATCTAGATAGTTACTTGTAGCTTGCACTATTTACCGTTTTTTTTTCTAAATATATTCACTCTATTTCGATTGTATTCGCATTTTCTGTCCATTGCTTACAAAAAATGACTGCATGAACTGACATCTTTATAAAATACAAGTTTGACACAGAATAACTAACGGTAGTTTCACTTACTAGTACCAATCTCGTAACTTACAAGTTTTACCTGTCTGGAATATTAATAATTCTACTTACCAGTACCTATTAAGTAAAACACAAGTTTAACTTACCTAGTACATTTATTCGCTTTATCGCTTCAAGATAAAACAACCTATTTTGCCTAGCTTACTTGTTGGACCAGGAGATTTGATAAATTTACAAAATATTGAAGAATACAAGTTTTCCGGAATGAGTTAGCTTCTAAAATTCAATCTGATGGATTTTGCTTCAGATCGAAATGGATTGAATACAATGAAACACGTTTTAAACGAAGTATGAGCGATCTAATTGATACTGATGCTGACTCGTGTCCAGTGTTTGTAACTTTTCATTCATAATGATTTTTCTAATTATATTGGTAAACTGGCCAATAATTTCTATCCACCAACCAATTGTTTCTATCTGTTATAGACAAGTACATCGTCGTATTTACTCAATCCTTCTGTCTGAAGATAGTTCAGACAGAAGAGTAGTTCAGAAAAGTAGTTCAGTAATCACTAGATTGTTAGTCAATCGCATTGTCTGCCACAGTGCCGAATATTCTTTGTCTGTATAGTACTATCATTTATTGTCTCGATTAGACAAGCTTTGTCTAATGCAGACAATCGTTTTTCTCAGTGTACATATGACATTTATGAAATTGTTACGGTGCATCGATGCCCTGCACCGTTCTTACTATTTTCTACATAGTGTACGTCTCCTAGATCTAAGATACGTCCGTTGACATATCACTGGACTTATAGTATATTTTTGCACCGATAATCTTTCCGCGTTCTGTATCAGAACGTTGCCTACGCAGAAGAGATTTTGTGGCAACTGCTGCACCAACTGATATTGTTTTCACGTTAAATTGTAGGCGTGTTTCGCGACTACATCTGTGGCCTTTTTGGGCCCAAACTAGAAATGTCTCTCTCTTTTCCTCTGTATGTTTTCACGATTAGGCAAAACGCACAAAAAATAAGCAAGGCGCGCGCTTTCGGCGTGCTTAGAAATATTATCTCGCTATTTAATGCTATTATTAAATGCTGTGTATTTGATAGAATCAGCTCGGCGTGCTATATTATGAGCTGTTGAAACCAAGTGAAACAATCACAGGTGATCCGTAACGTACGGAATTGATGCGTTTGAGCCGGGCGTTGAAAGATAAACTGCCGCAATACAAGGAGAGACATGATAATCTGATTTTGCAGCATGACAATGCTCGACCTCATGTTGCAAAAGTGGTCAAGACATACTTGCAAACGATGAAATGGGAAGTTCTACCCCACCCGCCGTATTCTCCAGACGTTGCTCCCTCTGACTATCACTTGTTCCGATCAATGGCACATGGCCTCGCTGACCAGCACTTCCGGTCTTATAAAGAAGTGAAAAATTGGATCGATGCGTGGATTGCCTCAAAAGATGATGAGTTATTTCGATGCGGAATTCGTATGCCGCCTGAAAGATGGAGAAAAGTAGTGGCCAGCGATGGAGAGTACTTTGATCGTAGAAGTATTTCCAGTATTTTAAAATTAAATCTTTAATTTCTTTAAAACAACGGCGGAAGCAAAGTTGTACACCTAATACATAAAGTAACAAGACCAAACAAAAACAAAATTTAGGTATAAAGTAGAAATAGTTCAGTAAAAACATAAACACAAAGTAATATAAAATATATAAAAAAATTGTAAAAGGTGACGTTTCGGTCCCTATTTCGGAACCCTATTCATACATATATAATTTAATAAAGTGGCATATTGCAATACTGGTTGCAGTGATTTGTTTTGAACGTTTTGAAATATATAAAGAACAAACAGCTGCATTATATCTCTAATAATTAATGTATCAATAGTCCGCAACCAAAAAGCTATAAATTCAAGTACAGTTTTCGCACAACATACCAATTTCTGGAAAAGAAATTATGTAGTATTGATAATATATGAAATTTAGGTTATGACAACTTATAATGATACTAAAATGTGACGGCCAAAGTGCATATCACAAGTAAATAATAATACTTAAAACTAAAGAAACAGAATGACGATGCAATAATAATAATAATAATAATATATGGTTCACACAACTCTGGAAAAGTAATGTAGATTATATGTTTCGTGGAATAATAGTCATGGAAAACTATATTTGATCAGAAATGTTAAATAAGATAATGATTTTTATATAAATCCTTGAAAAATCGTAAATTCAAGAAATATTTAATCTTTTAATATATAATTAATAAATTGCTGGACAATTGGGAAAGAGAAAGGTTTATTTTACATGAAACTAATGAATTTGTATGATTTATTTATATTATGAACAAGAAATGCTTGAAAACAATAATGACAAAAAATTATATACTAGACTGTCAGATAAACAATAAAGACTAACAATTATGTACTAAACTTTGGGATAAACAATAATGACAAATACTAACACTGACTTCTCTCTCTCACATACGTGAATTTTTAACTATGAAATGGGTTGCGAAAAATGGGGAGAACGATGGACAACGAATTACTCTTGCAAAAACAGTATGTTAAATGGTGGGTATCTCACAAATGCTACTTTATGGTATCGTAGAGATTATAGATGACGAGGTGGCTGTTGTTCCTTCCTTCTTTGTGTCTAATTGACGCATTCTCTCACTCACTTATGCACTGACTTGACATTAACTAAATTCTTCACTGAACTTTTTAGATAATTGAAGTGGCTAAACTGACTGAATTGGATCTTTAAGTGAACTGAATACTGTCAACCAAAATTAAGTTGCAGAACTCAACTTGTCTACTGATATTCCTACTGAACTGAACTTACTGGACAAAAATATGTACAACATATAACTAAGTTATCACCTAACGTTGTTACTAAACTGACGGTAATGCTGAACTAAAGCTTTCGGCTAATTACCGATCTACTTATGCTAGTTCCGCCATTTTCCTTAACACCTGTCAACTTTTACACAAACACTTTCACTTTACACCCTTTTCTACACCACACTTCATTATTCTCATTATCCCTTTTGCTACTACTGGCCCCGTTGCACTTATCGCACCCCAATTTCACCCTTACTGCATTCCTTTTTCTTCCCAATTCGCCTTTTCCGGAACCGGAAGTCAACATTGATAATTAAACGACTTTAATTTTAAATAACAATTTCATCCTTCTAAATTTTTAAAAGGATAAATACTTGAAATATAAATTTATCAAACGTTTATATTCATGTTTCGTTAGTTTAAAATGATGGATAATATTTACTAATAAATTATCGGTTGTTAAATAATAGAATCTTTTATTCGAAACTATAAATAGAATATTTCTACTGTCAGTAGAAATATTAGAATTTACTTGTAGTTTGCTTTATTCTCAAAATATATGTATTACATACTTTTTTGATTTAACGTTAATTAATAGTATTCTTTTAATGTATCATAAGCTTTAAATATGTGCTTCGAAATATGAAAAAGTCATTATCAGTATTTATTATTTTAGTTGTTTTTTCATTTTATTGTAAGTTTTCATAAAGATACCTTCCTCAATTGATATCGTATTGCATTGTGAAAGTATGCGTTGTTGCTAAAAGATTATTGTTAATTTTTACTGGTTTATTATATAATATTGTTATTATTCTTCAAGTTATTTTTTAATATTGCATAGTATATAGTTTTCATTAATTTTAAATTCCTTTTTTGAAAGTGGATTTGTGTAAATATAACATGTTGGAAAAGAAGTTTTTTTGCGGTCAAGTAAGATAGCGGTATTTGGTATCACCAATATTCAACTGATACAAACTCGGAGATGTTTGCTGAACGTGTCCACATGAAGTGTTCGAAAACATGTTTTTTGAGTTTTATGGTTCTATCAAAAGGGGTCCTTTGTTTGAACACGTTTGTAAATGTACTTTATCTATCTTTTTCCTAAAACGGTTATTCTATACGGAAAGAAAGTTTCCGAATGGTTCATTACTTGTATGGTGAGTCATTTTTTATGATCGTTTGCTTTTAACGATCGAACTTCGCCTGGGTTTTTCCAATATCTTACATTATATTATCTTAAATATGTGTTTCAACTATTCATTCATCTTTTGGTAAATTAAGGATAATTATTATAAATGTTAAAAATATCAAATCATCGTAATTAATTCATAGAAGGAACTGATTACGTAACACCTCCGCCATTTTATTTTTTTTGTTAACACCTTAGAATACATGGTGAGATAGAATACAACTTTTGTTTACCAAAAGATCATTAATTGTTTGCTTAGTCTGCTAACATAAAACTATATAAACTAATTTATTTAATTATAGAAGTATTTATAAACATTTAACGTATTTGATTATATAAAAAACATTAGTAAAATAGAACTTATTTGATTATAAACGTGTTGATAAAAGAATAGTTTTTTCATAGCAATTGTTATGAATATTCATTCAAGAATATTAATATGTTGATATTAATTATATCAACATATATATTTTGTGACGTGGCATTCGGTGCACGTCACAAGATTACTTATTTGGTGAAGAAGAACCCCCTAACACCCACGACACTGACCTCTCTCAATGATTCTTTTAAGTTTTTTTTTGTTTGTTATATTGATTTATATTTTATTTTATTTTGATGTTCACAGGAAGGCTTCATTAATGTTTAAGGGTATGGTAACTATTTGTAAGTTACGAATAAGCAATGTATTATTTATTTATTTATTTGATGAATTGTTTATTTTGCTGTACTGAGTTTTGTTGAAATGCAATGAGAATTTTTTGAATAGAGAGAATGGCGATTTATGTGAAAGGAATTGCATATGGTATGAGGCAATGATGTTTTTAATTATCAATTATTCATCGTGTAAATAATATAGTATTGAGTTGAAAATATTTTTCGTCTAGGAACAATGCGATGTTTTGGAAGTAATCTGAAGCGAGATCTCACAATGATTTTGAGAATGTATGCTTATTGGTTTTCAATAGAGGAAGTAAGTTTGTTGTTAAAATTATTTTGAGTTAAGAGAATTAATGAGTAGAAATCAATCGGGATAATGATTATTTGAAGTCGGGTATGACTAAAGTTTCGATTGATTATGTAGCATGGGAATTATTGTATTTGGTGAAACAATTGTTGATGAATAAACAACGAATATCGAGTGGGGAAAATATTGCCAGTACGAAGTCAGCGATTACCATTTTGATGGACGTCAGTTGACAGTGGTCACGTGCGTTTATCGTATGGGATAAGGGGCTACGAGGGAGACGGAGGGTGGATGTGATTTCCGCCCGTTGTCAACTGAAGTGAGTTCCCCAACTAACAGCAATTACTAAGTCACATGCACCAATCCGTCTTTTCCATGGCGTGACGTCATACTGAAATTTTTGGTGAGTAGGAATCGCGCTGATATAGGAAGGATGAGTCTTCCTGCAGACAGTATGTGAGTCGGACGTTTGAGATTGTCTCTCCGCAGTTTGAGATATCGGAGGGAGTGCTTTGGTGCCGTGCGAGTGTGAGTGCTGTGCATATCGCAAAGACAATTTAGCTATTGCTTACAAGATTTATCCCGGTGGAATCGATTTAAATGCAGCCTTTTGGTGCGATGGTTGCCTCCATCGATGAAATCGCACAAGTGAGCGGGCTCTTGATGGCTCTAGTTGAGGAGCAAGCTATCGGTAAGTCCCCATACTCGATATTCGTCCCAGCCGCGTATATTGAAAATTGTAGAATTAAATTTCAATGAGAGTAACGGTTAAATGATTTTGATAATTGAAATATTGTACGGTCCATTATGCATGTGGAATGCTGTAAACTTTGAATTTGATTGGTCTTCGATTCATTTCTCGTACGATTAAGTAATTTAATTTCCGACGACGTCATATTGGATGGAATGTTCTAGTGCGATGATACATGAAGTTTTCCCGCGCATTGTTTGTCAAAGTTTAACTCACGTTAGGTGGGTGTGTCTATCTTATGTAAAGTTTATTTTAAAATGAATATGCCCAATGACTTTTGAGATGCAATTATGAATTAGATCTTTATGAATAAATACTTCTTTTGTTATTTTTGTTACAATTGGGTGTACGCTTAAATATTATTTTGTGCTTGTTTTGTGTCAACAGTGTGAAACCAATGTATTAGCATATGAGATACAATGTTGCCATATATGACGTTTAAGAGAAAATCTCTTAACCTAAGCTTAAGAGTTGCAAGAATAGACCTCCTGGGGGGTGACACTTCGATTAAAAAAACGTCTAACTAATGTCAGCGGGTTAAACTAAACCACCAGGTGGCGGTAATACATAGTCTCGTTATATGTATAGTCCTGAATGGCGGGTAATTTTGACGCGTGCGATGCTTTCAAACATCGCCTATATGTCTAACACTTGTGTCACAGTGTGCGTAGGTTTCTCAATAGCAGAAAACGGCACGTTATTATACTGAAGCAATTTTGTATAATAAATTAAAACATCCATTATTTTTAATTCTACTTTTTCTAATTTACTTACCAATCCCTGGTTTAAAACTTATTTCGTTTGTCTTATTGTACCCACTGTCTGATTGTGGCGCACTCTCCTCTGCATACAAACATGATTTAATGATACATTAGATTTTGTAACATTTTTATTATTATATCTTATCTTAAGAAAGAACAGAAATAAATCCCATACACTTTGTTAGAATTATCGCTACATAAATTTTTTAACATTTCATTTCATTATACAATACATGTTTGTCTCCCACGACAGCTTGCATTCAGAGTTCATTAGAAGCTCGGGGAAATCTTCCGTTGATACGATGTCGCCATGTTGTCTCCTGCCCGATTGATGTCGGCGTCCATTGAATAGCGGTTGGATAGAAGTCGGTGTCGGCCCAACGTTCTGTTCGAAGTCTTCCTGGGTCAATCCCAAGTCAGTGGATCAAATTAGTCATATCGTCAATGTGATATCATCATCGTCAGTGTAACGGCATGGATTCCATATCCATGTGAGTCTCCTAGGGTTTGACTTGCGGTTTCAAACTTCTCCAGACGCCTAGAAATTATGATCGGGTCACTACAAGTGCAGCCATTTCACATGGGCAAATTGCACTTCACTGCGTTAATAGTTTCACTCGGATCCGAACTAGTTCCCCTAGACCGGCGCACTTTCGTATTCGCACTTTAAGTGTCTTGTACGCGAATCGCGCTGATTAGACCGTAATGTCCATTGTCTTATTGCACGATCTACCTCGCACGACCGATCACCTGCGTCCTTCCTCTTCAAGCTGTGCGACGCTTCTTTTGCATATCGCCTCGGGACCCCCCGCAGTGCCCGTGAGTCACACCGACTTTCGCTTTCCTCGCACTGTTTACAACCGTCGATCGTTACATTACCCCCCATGAGACTCATCATACATCAATGGGTTTCATACCATAACGCATCGAAAATTTCGCTTTACATAAAATCATATCTTTCATTCATTCTCAATATACGTCAAATAATGTCTATTCAATTGAGAGTCCGATATCTTCGTAAACTCAGTCTATTATATATGCCTTTGATTTCTTCAAAATTGTCAGGAGACACAAGCTCATATGCATTGTTTCCCAATACCCGTGAAATCTTGTATGGCCCCTCATACAAGTGAAAAAATTTATGGGTAACTCTGTCCAACAAATTAGATTGATGCGGTACTCTCAACAGCACTTGATCTCCCACATTCAACACTATACGGGATGTACCCCCCTGTTTGTCTAATCGTCTCTTAAATAGTTTAATCATACGTTCCTTTGCCAATTCTACGTTATTTACTTTGGAAATTTGATTTGATTCGGGATATTTGATCAATTTGCGGATTTGATCCTCCGGTTTGTGACCGAAATGTAATTCCAACGGGCTAAATCCGGTAGCACAATGTGAAGTTAAATTTAATAATTCCTCTATTTGTTTGACATGCTTCGCCCATTTCGTGTGGGCTTCTGAACAGAATACTCTAAAAAAGCGGCCGAGTTCGCGCATAACTCGTTCTACCGGGTTA
>JABFOW010000077.1:0-17007 GCA_022817725.1 Archaeoteleia sp. ZL-2020 | reverse complement strand
TTCGGTTTTCCACGTCTCGACAATAAGACTTGTGCTTCGTCTCTGGCGAGTTGAGGTCGGCATAATACCGTGCGATGTGGGACAGGTCTACCGAGTTTCTTGGGTGCAGGCTCGCCAAACAACCCCCTTTCGTGATTGGTCCAAGATAAAAGTATTGCAATTACACGAAATTACACCATTATGATAACCATAAACAAACTGTTTTCCTTAAGATAACCATACTTTTTATATTATAATAACGCGTTTGAATTAAAATTAATCGCAGCTTTATATAAATTTCAATTCATATAATCATATAAAATTTAATGAAACTATAAACTTATTAATAAATATAAATACGAATGAATAAATATTGCAAAATATGCAGTTATTAATATGTTTCAGCTTCACTTTTGACCCCTTTTTGGAATGAAAAATACAAATTATAAATAATAAAATGCGGTAAAATAGTAAATATCCTAAAAATTAATATATAAAATAGTATAATCATTGTATAAATAATTGACACTGTCTTCAAATTGATATTAATATCATTCTACACTTTATGTAGATGTAAATTATGTATTTCATTTTGCATATGTAAAATAGAATCAATAAGCTAAAATATATTGAAAATGTTTCAAATTTAAGCCCAATGCTATTTATATAAACTGTATTTAATGCATATTTGACTTACGTGCATTTATGTATATATTGCATGTTATGTGCGTTTTAATTAACTGCATTTCGTGCAAAGTTGAAGTTAACCAGATTTTATGCAAATTCAATTAAACTGCATTTGATGCAAACTTGTATAAACTGCATTTTCTGCGGATATAAATTAATTGCACTTTTGTATAAATAGCATGCCGTGTGCATTAAAGTAAACTTCATTTTTTACATTTGTAAATATTCTGCATTGTAGATACAGAAATAATATATACATATCTATACTTCTTACAATTGATTCACCTACTTATAATTGTGTAGGTTGAAAAATTGTGTGAGTTAGTTTATTAAAAAATATATAAACAGAATAAACACAATTTTTAATCATTACATATCTATCACGATAGTCACCAAAAAATGAGCCCAAAATTATCGTGATTAAAAATGGTATCAATTTGTAACTTGCCCAAATAAACTACTGATTTTAAATGCTGAATCAAAATAAATATTGATCCGAGTGAAATATTCATTGATTCGGTCTAATATTAATTTGAAATTTGTCACTGGTTAACCAAAAGTTAACATATCATAAATGATACTTTTACGAGTTCTTAAAGAAATAAAAAAAAGAACATAATTGAAGATATTGAGAAATTAACCGATCAGCGTAAAAGGTGAAGTCGACCGTCCAAAGAATGGTGTAATTTGGCTCTCAAGTTTAGTGTCAATTGAACGACCAAAACTGCGAAGAAGAATCTCGTCAAAGACGAGGAATGTAAAGAAAACGGCTGGTCAGTAAAAAAAAACGACTGTTCGGTCTAGTGGCCCGGGGCGTCAATGGGCTCGCCGAGCATTTTGACACAAGGCACGACAAATTGGCGCGGCAGAATCGCGAAATGACTGTCATTGACGAGCGTCTCGAGGCATCGTTATTGCTTCGGAGTTTTGAAAAAAAAAAAAAAAAATAAAACTATCATCGAATGACAATGAGACTACGCGACTTTTCAGCTTTTAACGACCAAGATGGCGGCGCGCCTCCAACCCCGTCGCGATTCCGTGGGCTTTCCACAAAATGCGCGCAGCTTCGGCGAACGTTGCCTCGCTCCGAGCTAATGACAGCAGCTTCTATAATTTGGAGTTTTTGAGCGAGCGGCCAAATTGCCGGCGAAGCCAAGAGGGAGTGAGAGGGATTACTGTTATTACACTCGACCGCGGACTCAGTCGAATCCTGATTATACTTTAGTCAGTTGCTTGACTCGCGAACAACGCTGTCAGCCCCTTATCCCAAATACACCGGAGCTCCCACAACCCGAACTCATTGTGCGCACTTCTTCATTAATTAGGTCAACATCTTGTATTAAGGTGATTCGTCAATCGATTCGCAACTCAAATAGTGTCGATAATATAGAAATTCACAAATGTGGTAATATTGCAAATGACATTATCGACATACGTATAAATTGAGCCAAAATAAAGTAATAAAGTTGTTAATAATTGCAGCTGCCTTAATTCATATGCTGAACATGTTTTATTTTTATATTATAACAAAAACTAATGAATTATGTTGGAATATAAAATGAAATCTGTCATGAGCGTCTTCTGTGCGAGCGTGGTGCACTGTTTTCTGCCCAGTTTAGCGTCATAATATCACAGATTGCAACACGCTGGCAAGTGTAGTAATGTTATTAACAATATAATTTAATTTTTGGCGTGATAGAACTCAATCTACATATTTCAAGAATGGGCAGACACAATTTCGTGAGTACATAATACTTGCATGTGTGGTAGACCTTAGGCCTTAACTTTCTCGTATATATTCTTAAACTTATCACTAGTCATGACTGAAAGTTTGAAAAGTTTATCTTTAAAAATGTAGTGCCTGTACTGCACAATGTGAATCATTCATTCGGTAATATGTGTCATATTGTCATGTAATTTGCATGGGTGTAATATTGAGCAACTGTTATTATGTTCTTTATTAAAGTTTACTAAACATTTATATAAATACAAAATGTACGATACACTGCGCTATACTGTTATTGTTCAGTTATGTTTACTTGCTGTTAAATACATTTTTTTTAAGTAGAGGCGCTGAAATTTTTGCACGGCACCGGGCGCAGAAGTGTCTAGCTACGGCTCTGCTTTTGCTATAGTTCTAAAAGTTTTGAAATAAAATTATCAGTTTCGTATACATTTCATAATGTATTTAATAATAAGACAAACATAAAAACTAAATGAACTGTCAATGGGGTATATTTTTTGAGGTTAGGATGTAAGCAACCTAATAAAAAAGTTTATATCTAAACAAAAAATAGATATATAACAGAATAAATTACCATGATTGAATAATCTGGCATTAATTTAATAAAGTAAGAGAACATTTGGGTAATTGTCTAGTTTAGCTACTTATGTATAATTAAATATAAATATATATATATATATATATATATTGAATCATGATCTGTCATAGCAACAACAAGGTAACCTCTAAATTGTTTAAAAATCAAAAATAAACAATGTATTAGTTAAAATATCGCCTTCAACCGAGTTAATTTATGTATTTCAATTGTGCAGATATCATCAAAAAGTTTATATAAATGTTTCAATTTAATCAATTTAGACAGAAGTAGCTAAACTAGACAAATACCATATTTCCATTTAGTATATTTATTAAAACATTGCATTCGTGGAAGAACATTAGTCCATGACTAGGTGAGAATTTTATGCTGTTACTTTGCATAGCAGAGACACAGTTTCTACAAATACAAAGAAAGACTAAAGTGTGGATTAACTTCACTTATTTTCAGTTTACTTCGGAACAAAACCGTTTTAAGTAAGGAACGACATTAATGTTAGCCCCGGAGACTTGTATGTCGTTATTGCAAGTAAAAAAAGTTAGTGAGAAAAACAGACAAAACTAAAGTGTGGATTAACGCCACTTTTGTCTCAACTATTTGCAAAACAAACAAAAATAAGATGTACCTAATACCATGTATTTATGTAAAACATTTATTCCGCTGTTTTATTTAACTGGTTTCTTGCGTTGATCTGATTGTGGTCTGAAGCGTCGAAAAGTGCTGGGACGGCGTATGTCCCACTGATGGTGGACCTTCGTCCCACGCATGAGCGCTATTGGTTATTCCTGCATTGTTTTGACTATCATTGAGATAAATATATCCACCGCCGCCATGTCAGAAATAAACGGTTCTCTATAGCAATTGCCAATTTTTGTTTCTCATGTAGAACTTGCAATACTTTTGCAGAACATTTGGAACATATTTACAAAATAGAAATTTTGTATAAAGAATGCATTTGAACATTTACATGATCTCAGCTGAAATCATTTAATCTTATAAACTTTTTAAAACAAGCTGTTGCTATTAATATTTATACTTATTATCACAAGTCACATTTTTCTCACACAATATAATGCAGTATTTTTTATTATGAATCTAATACTTTTTAAATGTATCCTATACATCATAATAAATACATGTACAAAAATGATTACACACATAACATCTGTTAGTTTAACGAAGTATTATTTTTTATTAAAATGAATAACGATATTAATTAAACCGTAACCAACTCTTGGACATGAATATGGTGGTGGTGTCTTTTTGACCACGATTCTGGCATTGGCATTGACATAGACAAATTACGACTTCTCTATGCGAGTTTAGTCGCCATATTGGCTCGTTTGTTTGTTTTAGCAAAGCAGTTTGCCATAGGAACATACAAACATTCTCAATTGCAGCAAATCTATTTTGCCAATGGAGCAGTAATATGTTAGATCAACAATAACTAATCAGCAAAGTTAGATTATCTGTCACAGTTCATTAATTTTTCCGTTTCATGTTGACATTGCTAGCATAAAAGTAATGTTGAAACAATTCTATTCCATTTACTTTTTACACTTTTGCTTATGCCTTTAATATATTAAAATGTCATTTTATTTCCCTTTCTGTAAGTATTCCTTGACATGTTTATGCAATATTGATATGTTTTTACGTAATCATTACTTTGTAACAGGAATTCCTAACAACATTCTATCGAAATGACCATTACGCTATCACTAACAATTTTGTTTTTTCTTATGATGAACTGGCTTATATCGTGATTCCCATATACCAAGATATTTGCGATATATCCGATCCAATATAGATATTTGGTCATACATATGAAGCATATATGCATTGAGAGAAAAATACTGTAAAGGTTTGGTAAAAGACAGCATTTTCAGTCCTACAATGTTTTGATTACCATAACATAGTAATCATTACATGAAATATAGTAGCCGTAAATATAAAACATTGTAAGACTGAGAATGTTGTCTTTTACCAAACTTTTTTACTAACCTTTCCAATATCATTTCTCTCTGTGTGTCTATATTTAAAAAGATGAATTTTACTGTATCCAAAGGAGAAAGTACATTATTTATTCTCCTGTTATTTATATTATTTTTATATTTTATGTTACATTTACACGTGAATTTGATGAAAGGTAACTTCGGTTAAAACGATCGGGGCGCGACTAGTACAGTAAAAATATATGACACACTCTATCCCGGGTTGATGTAAAATGAGATGTGCGATGAACTTGTAACATTTTGCAATCTTTATATAAAAAATGTTTCCATATTTTTACATTTTTCGTACCATAGTTTTTATACGTGGATCTCACCAAGAATGATATTTCATATTTATTTAGGTCATGCAGAGCATGAGCTTCACATTTTCGTCTCATTTTTTCACGACTGAAAAAATGCGTCTTCCATTGATAAACGACATCGATCATTCGCACTCATTGTATCGTCGCACATGTGCGACAAGCTATTGAAGTAGCATCTTCTCGAATGACTTTATAACTAATTTATGTAAGTTTTGTTATTTTACTAATGCCTGTTCGATTACTGATAAACTCACCCTATTTGTTCGGTTGATATTATAAACGTAGTTATACCAATAAATTACATGTATTACATAATTATTTACATTTATATTTCAATTATTTCATTATTATCAATATTATATATCTAATAATAGAAATTATACGACTCAGATTACCAAATACTAATAGTCAACACATTCAGCTAATTAAACTTTTCTTTTAATAGCTATTGAATTACTAATCAATAATAACAATTTTACTGTTTGGATACAAATTGTTTGACGAAAAAACAGCACTCAAAATTTTAATCATCCTACATAAAACTCAATTTACAGTTGCATTTTCTAGGTGCAGCTCAATCAAAAATTGCGTCGAGTTTTATTCCAATGCAAATTGCCATATTACGATTTGAAGAAACGGCAGTAAATGAAACGGAAAAAGCGTTATATTTTCCGTTTCGCCGTACCGATTTTGTCGCTGAATAAGACGAATTCTTGTTCCATATCTCTCACAGGTCTCGTTTTGATTCGTGAGAATATATCGGCGTGACGATACGTGTCATCCGCGAGCATATCCTCAAGGATATTTGCGCTTCCACATTTTCTGACAGACAAGGTACATTATGCTCCTACCCCCTCTCCGTTCCACCTTTTCCCATACGTGATCTGCATTCTTCGTGTTTCTCGTCAAGTTTAACATTTTCGATTTTTTATTTTCATCCTACTATCTGAATCATGCAACTGAGGCTGCTCTACTTTTTCGGATCACCATAAGAAGTCGAGTAACTCGATTAAAGAAGGACGTAAATGCACTAGAAAACGGTTGCACGGACATAAACAACGTTAGAAGAGAAAGAAATCTTCCGGAAAGGTTCTCGTAGAAAACTGTGATTAAGTCAAACGTGTCTGCGCCAACTTCTTCCTGATACTGATAGTGCACTCGGGACAATGGTTTCTCGAAAGAGAAGCGTCTTCTCTTCGACACGCGATTTATGGAGAAGAAATAACGACGAAGATACCAAGGGGAGTAAGTAATCCATGCGTAACGACACATTATTATTCATCCCGTAAAAACAATAATTGAGACGACTCGAGGCACTTTTGTTAAGCAAGTATTATTACAGCGAATACGCAAATAAAGTGCGGAAGTGATAAAATGTGTTTTAAAACAAGAGGCGCGCTTAAGTGCGAGGTTCATTGTGTGCTTGAGGTACTTCCCGCCAAGGGAGTACTTAGCTTGCGTTGAAAGTAATTAATTTCACGACGTTTCCTTATCAAGTCGTGGCTGTTACGAGGCAATTTAGCAAACGGTTGAGACATACACAACTTACAGCCACGGTAACGCCTGGTTTATGCGCAACATCGAACTTTCCATTCGGCTTTATGATCGCTCCGCGTAAACATACACAGTACAATATTGAATTTCCTGCGGTAGACATTTGAGTGTGCATCTTCCCAAAGAAATGCGAGATGTGTATATGCTGAATTGTATTTTCGCCATGTTCTTGATACGCATCGCATTTCGCATAAACATTACTTCAATTCGTCCGAACGCAGAGAAAGAGCTGCTCGAAATAAGAACAAACAGCCAATCGTACATTTCATTTCGCGAGTAAATCTGATTTAAAACGCGTGTACAGCATACAATATCGAAGAACTAGAATTTAAACAATGAAATACCACTTATGTAAATGCAAAATTTAGAATTCTTATTTATCTAACAATGGATATTATTCAGACCATAAAGTAGTAAAATTGTATAATTTAATTTTTGCAATTCATTATGATTTCGAATAATGACGAACACGTTACTAAATACGATTTTATGACATTATTGTTTCGCATACTAAATAACACGTTAATAACACGATATTGAAGTAATTATCCTAATATAGAAGTCTTCTTTGACGCTGGAAAAACTGCTTCTTTTATTTCAATGTGTCGACAATTCAATCCACCTTTTCAAAGCTTCACTTTTTCCGTTACAAATTTCTACAGCTCATGCCGCTAAAAGCGGAATATTTTACGGCAAAATCATGTAATGCATTCATGAATTCAGAACTTCAAAGCCATCTTCTGAAATTTTAATACAATATTTACTTATTTTCTATTGACTATTTGAGCGGCGAAATTTTGATGGTATTACAATTATTTATTTAAAGCATAAATTTGTAGAATATAGGACAACGGCCAATCAGTGTAATAATTGTATTAGTAATTATTAACTTCTGTTAATAAGTAACGAGACATATAAACTATTTAGAATTACTTACTGTTAGTTAAAACCATAAATATCATAAGTAGTATAAATTACATCTTCAATTTTCTTTTTTTTTAAATATAATCTGATATCTTCATTTATTTTGTATGTGACTAAATTAATAATAAAATGTTTAAACGCGTCTAAAAAATTTATAATATTACTTATTCATAAAACAAGTTCACTGAAAAACAAAATTTTAATGAAGTAAATGTATATTTTACGGCGGTGAAATAAATATGAATATTTCAATCAAATCATTATAAAAGAAATTAAAATGTATTTGAATCAAGCAAATTATATATTTTTCAAATAAATTTTATATTTATGTCGCTATCGTGTTTCAAATGCAATGGTTACATTCGAATATATTGTAATATATATCATCACAAGATGAAATATTAGAGAAATAATCGCAAATTAAAAATAAAACACTGCGATTCCTTGTGAGTATTACAGAAAACTTCTATTACGTCAATAGAGGATTGCGATGGTGCTTTTACAGCATTACTCTTACACTTAAGCTGATTTCACAGTATTTAATGTCTGATGAATATAGTCTGCCAAAGTCACTTATATATTGCCTTTGTGGTATAGTTCAAATATTCACGCTGTTATACCGCTTTAATGAAATGAGTATGTATGCTGCACATGTATGCATTTGTTGTGCCATATACATCTTGTTGAAAGAGCACGCATAGTTAACTAAGTTCAATTTAGATGAGATTTTAATTTCGCTTTTGTATATTCAACTTTTATTCAACATTTATTTCACCCAGTGCACTATTTCGTTATCTATAGATCTGTATAAAATTGTGTACACAAATTTAATATACAGTGTAATAAATTAAATTGTTGCAATTTGCAACAAATATATAAGCAAGTATTAAAAATTGAAATGATTTTATTACCGCCTTTGAGCCAATACTCTGACTTTACTGTGGATAAAAACAAAACATCAAATTTTTACATAAATCATCTCATACATTTATCACGATAGAAAAGTGTTTTTCGACAAGCAAAAAAATGTTTATAATCGTTGCACATTCGTCAATGTAATATTCGACTTTTTATGGTGGCGAGTTCTTTACGCAGTGACGTATCGATCGCAAAGCGCCATTGACGGGTTTTTATTTTCAAAGATGTCAGGCGTTCATGGTCGAAAGAACTGGTTTCCAGATGAGGAACTTTGGTAAAGATATATTTCTTTCTCGTGGACTACGCGAAAGAAGTTCGACAGACAGATATCTGATGAGACTCCGTCCACTCTTTCAAGATCGTTCCCTGAAAAAGCTTCGCTCACTCCTGACGTCAACTTTTTGTCGGCGGATTGAAACTTCGTTCCTAAGTTGATTCTATGAAATCAATGTTTACTCATTTCATTTGTACATGCACAAAATAACTTTAGCGAAATCTTTACGGCAGTTCGCGTAATCTTTCCGAATAAAAGATAAGTTCATCGAATGCAGATAGCGACTTCGTTATAAGTATATGTTAGAAGCAAAAAACAGTATTTTCCAGCGTTGTCGAAATTAGTTTAATGATAAATCCTATCAAGACCGACGTTGCCTCAATCGAATTGCAAGTTGCGTCTATGCATTATTATTCTGATAAATAATCTGTCGAGGAGAATAGAATCATAAAGGCTAAATTGTGATTCAGCTCATTAAGATCGTTTGAAGGCATTATTACACTAGCTGGGCAACGCTTGAGAATAAGACGATAGCAGCTAGTCAACTCGAAGTTTCTTAGGCAAGCTCCGTTATAAGATTAACCAAACTCTCTTCCACACCAATCCATCCCTTTTCACGTTTCCTTGACTGTTCTCAGATTTAGTACTGACAACGCAAATAAACATTTCGTTACACATGTTCAATATTTACTATACTAAATCACACGTAATTTGACGTTTGTAATTATTTTAACAGAAGAAATTGTATATTTTTGTTATAATTTTATAAAGTAATTGTTTTAGTATACACTCTCGGAAACGTCCACTTAAACCAAATGGAATTCACTTATTGTAATTTGCAATGCGATTTGATAATTACGCAAGTTGAACTCAGTTTCCTAAATGTTAACCTAACATAATATGTTAGATACTATGTAGCTTTTCAAGATGTATGCAGTAGTGCCTCAAAAACAAAACACTTCAAATTTATAATTAGTTCATCTATAAATGAATTTAATTGGCTTTTGAGACAAGATTAATTGAAGTTAAATTGTACATACAAATTTCGTTTCATTTATATGACAGAAACTTAAGTCAAGTACACATTATGTATTGCATCTATAAAGCCCATAATTGTGACATTATTATGGCCATTTGGATTGAAACTCTGTATACTCGTGACCAAGTTGCTATACATTATAGCTGCTCAGGGCTATAATTCTACTAGAGCCAGCTTTCTATTTCTCTCCGTGTAAGTACACGATTCATGAAGCTTTCCATCGAACACCGTCCGAAAGTTGTGCGATAGAGTTTCGAGATATAACGTCAAATATGCTTTAATAACAAAGTTAGACCCCAAATATTCGCCCAAGCTACAACCTCCGCTCCATCGTCGATAATATTGGTTATTTTGGTAACAGTTGTCATTTCAGATGAAACTTGACCAATGATGACTAACAATCAGAACCAAATCGCAGGTCACTGTACATTTAGTACAAATTGTCGACAAATAAATCAGACATGCTATTATATTAAAACATTATTATGTATCACGCGTAGAATTGTAACTGCTGAATTTGACAACCAACTGTATGTCTAATATAGTAATATTTATGTCTATGATAATAATGAGTTATTACGCATGTTAATATTACTGTGACCATCTGAAATATTATTATTATATCTTGCCGATCGTTTAATCTCGTAATTTAATGTTAGACACAATTTTAGATCAAGAGAATAAAAAACATAGAGGCAGAACCTTCGACATAATTAGGTAATGGAATAAGAGGAATCTCATAGCATTGACGTTTAACTTGCGTTCCACCTTCGATTCCACCCTCAATTTCTACAATTCACTGCGAAAAACAACTGTTGGCATGTAAATTCCCCCTAAACCCTTCACGTGCGGGAGTCCCTGAACGGCGCGCGGCATCGTGCGCCGGGAACATTTTTAGTACATAAATATGAACTTTGAATGCTCATAGCACTGGAACGGATAAACACACAAATATATAATATAAATTGTATTATACAGAACGAAATGTTTCAAATCAATATACAAATTGCCGATTTTATTAAATGTACCATTATGAAGTTATTGGGTTGTAAATTGTGAAAAACAAAAATGTAGTAAATGTTCAATGCTCTGTACTATCTCAACTCGCTTTGTTTTCGTTATAAATATTTGAAACATATCACAATAAAAACAGATTTATCATTGTATTTATTCAAGTAAAAATATTAAATTTAATATTACGCACAGTCAAATGTTAAATAATTTTAAAGAAATCTCAATGTTGGGGTATTTGATTGTTAGTTAAAAATGTATTATTTTTCGACAATTTCCTTTGAGACTAAATTTCTTGAATGTATAAGGTACTATTATAAAATTTATCAGGCTTTTTTAAAGATTTCTTCAAAAATTAACCCTTTATATAATTTTTCTATCTTCTTGTAAAGTTAGTCTAAATACGTCATCCGGCTCAGGATATCGGTTTGTCGATTGGAACCCATCATATACATTCCCCGTATATAAAAGAATAAAATATATGATTTATTATCATAAATTTTAATTCAAACGTATAATCCCAAATAGTAATAAATTTTTAAAATGCACGTAAACTTCCGCTTAAACATTAATCTCTGGGTCACATTCCCAATGTAAAAATAAAAGTAGATTATTCTCGTTAGAATGGTGACATAATCCATTTCTCGTCTGGTTTATAACGTGCCTTTCTGAATGCTGAATGAAGCCGACGTAATTGCGAATATGTCGTGAAAACGACACGACAACGCATCTTTCCTCGATAAATTAAGCGGAATAAATGACACGAAGATTGTGGCCGTTGATCTCAAAAGTAACTTCTTTTGCTAGTATAAGCCGTGGTAGCGTCATAGATGCTTGATTGGATATGATTCGCATTATTGCGGAAGCGACGCAGAGGAATGCCACGTACGTAGGTGACGTCATCCATTTTCAAGTGTTGGGATACGCCTGTCACTGCATACTATATAAAGGCAATATCGTCACTGTTGCTCTCGTCGCAACTGTAACTACACGCGACATATAGTATAAAGTCTCTAGAGATGGCAATTACGCTGCCGCAATCAAGTATCGTAGCGTTGAGTAAAAATTAAACTCCGTATTAACACGTTTCGCATAATTAACTCCCGTCAATTATTCGAACGTTAAACGCGAGATTGTGAATTTAAGAAACAACAAATACGTAATGAGTAGTGGGTTTTGTAAGACCGTACAAGAATATACTTTGTTTAACTTTGTAATTTTCTTGCTTATACAAACGCTGGCAACACTCGTGCTGCGTAGAATTAATTTAGATGACAATCGCAACAACGTTGCGGCAATGTAATTCTCTGCGTTTTAACGTACTTGCAGTTCAACTGCATTGTAGGAATACACTTTGGACCCCGCTTGCTTGTTCCACAACGGTTAATGTCGGAGGAGTATATGCACAAAAGTACGTAAGTACTTGTGTCCCGAGTCGACTGATGAAATCTCTTCTCTCGTCTGTACAAATTAGCGCGGCGCTCCGAATTTACGATGATACCTACTCGTCATGAAACACACGGATTTTTACAGATACAATCAAATTAACCAAACACTTGACTTTTAATTTAGCACACATAGTTAAACGCCAATGCATTTTAATGACTATACGCCCGTGAGCAAAGTTGACCTAAATGCTCAAGTATGGAATTTGAAAATTTAAAATTAAGTTATGCAAAATTATTCAAAGTGCTTTTAAAAAATATAATCATACTGCGGTCTTTTCAGGTAAATTAATATATTTGTATAGATCTCAGCTGTACATTCACCATAATGGATAGCCATTCCCGGTTTCATGTTAACCGAATGCAGTCAGATATTTACAATTATACTTAATCAAATATTAAAGTTGAATAAATTTGTAAAGAAATACAGTCAGTCATTTATGTCTTTATAAATATAAGAAACATTTTTAATATAAGTCAAAATATTAGTGGTGAAGCAAATCAATAATGATTAAATGGTCAAATGATATCAGAAGCCAATGATGTCATAATTAGAATTTTAAATATTAATGAATTTTGAGAATTTAATTGTGATAGAATTGATTTGATTTGATATAATTTTCTATGTTAATAAACATAATTTTACTTATTGTAATTTTAAATTATATGATTGTTTCGGCTCCTAAATGCCAAATGTGCATTTAGCCTAATAAGAGCCCTCTTTGCAGATGGCCCAAAAAGATATTTCGGAGCTAAAAATATGTATATTTAATATGTGTATTTTTGTATAGAATTTAATATTACAATAAGTAGAAATATATTTAATAATATTTCAAATTCTGATTATGACAGGATTGGTTTCTGCTGTCATTAGTTGACCTTTCAATTATAATTTATTTTTTTGAACCCTAATATTATACATTGCCTCATTTTACAAATTTTTCTTATGTTTATAAACACGTAAATAACTTTACGAATTTATGTATTGTTTTTATTTATTATATTTTAATATTTGAGCATTGAATTGTATATACTTCACTACATTCGTTTAACATAAATCCGTCAATGGGTATTTATATTGGAGTTTTATCCAAATATAATAACTTGCCTGAAAAGACCGCAATATGATAATAAATTGTAAAATAAACAAAAAACAAAATTTATATTTCAAAATATAAATCATAATTTTAAAAAGGTATTAAATATATAATGTGAATAAAAAAAAATGTTTTTCAAGTTTTATAATTCTAGTCACCGTGATCAAAGATGTTCTCATCGAGACAAGAAATGTAGTTATCAAAAATTGTAGTTGCCGCGAAAAATTACACTGTTCTTGTTACCACAATTTCTCTCAGTGTGAACGAGAATTCAATTACAGTATGCACCAATCAAAACTCATAGACATTCATAATATCTCATAAGATGTTCTTTAAAAACATGTATTTCTTCTATCCACAAGAATCACGTTTATACTGAATCACCTGTGAGCCTTCTTGATAACCTGTAAGCCACTTTTATGAACTACTCCGATCAAAAAACTAATATAGATTACGATCTAAATCATGATTGATGAGTTATGATATGATGTCGAATTTATATTGGGAAATCAACATTGAATCCTATATTGACATGTAATGCCACGTTTATCTTGTATCAATAATGGTCACTTATCTCGCACCAAGCTCCATTGGCCAATGCTATATCGAGGTTCGTATTAATCTTGGTGAAATCGATATAGACTCAATATCGAATGTCCACGTTTCAAATTACAATTAAAACATTTATACACAATCGAAAATCTACACTGAGAAAAATGATTGATTGTCAGAGCCGAATTTAGGTTGATCCAACTAAATAATTTGGTAACCATATGACCAACTAACCTTTGGCTTGACACAATTAAATTGTTTAGCTGGTAGAAAGAAATTTTTAGTTCACAGAACCAAATCGTTAACTTGATCAAAGTAAAATAATAGATAAACTAGATTATAATAATTATTACATTATTAGTTAGACTATATAATTGACCGTTTTAACGTAGACCAAAAACACGTATCGCAGAAGAAATGGTGAAGACGGGATTTGAACTAATCTTCTAACCAAACCTCATGACAGTGGTGGAAAGACATGAACATCACATCCACCTCCAACGAGTTTATTAGGGTATGGTTTGTTTATTATTATTATTATATAAAATTACATTTTGTTCCAATATTAACTAACTATATTATATTATTATAAAGTTATTTATTGCCTTTAATATAATGCAGGGCATTTAATTTGTTGATGTCTCGCCATTCTCATGAATTATTAACAACTGTCTACCACCCGGTTTAAGAGGTAAATGAAAATTCAATGAATACAAGTTTGGCAAAGAGAACCCGTTTTAAAATCGCATTTAAAACTACTTGCACTAATAAACATTGCAAAAAGCTTCTTTTATTCAATAAAGTTCTTTGAAATGCCAGCAAAACAGGAAAAGATAAATTCATCGCGTTTCTTTCAAACTTGCTAAATCAATGATGTCTACTATACTCAAGATGATAAAATTAAATGCCACGTGTATACAATAGAAATTATATATTACGAAAGTCTAACATGGATTAACGATTTTTTATATTTTATATTTATAAAATTTTATCAATTTGTTTCAATTGAGACAGTTTATAAGAATAGAATTATTAATTATTTCTTTTAAAAACATTATTTTCACCATACATTTATTTTGTAACTAAATAAATTTTTATTTAATTACAAATTTTAAATCAATATTTTCTAGTTTTCTAGATAAATTTATTTACATGAGTGATACAAATATATTTTAATTAAAGTGCACAGATTTTTTGGTAGCAATCTTTTCCGCATATGCATGAAAGCTAATTTGAAGTTGTCATGTATTTGTGCAGCATTATATAACGGAATTATTCACAAGTAGTGACAGTTGCCTTTATACGTACGACCTCACTCACAAAGGACCAGTGCCTTTTACATACATATATAGTAGCCTAAGAGCTTTACCGACTCCGTTGAATTCGCGGCATCCTGACGTCGTTTAGGAAGCCGTGGAGGTATTATGGTACTTAGAAACATGAACGTGATTACACGTGCTGTTCAAAGCAAACTCACGTAAGTACATGTATCCCATGTCATTGCAGGATCGTGTTCAGATTTACGGACGTAATGCACATTGAGTGATTTAATGTAAAAAACATGATTATGCCGTCATAAAATTATGATTCATTTGCCGAAGATTGGCGTTCAGATCTGTTACAGTCTGCTACAAAGTTTCAAATATGTATTCATAAGTATATAAATTTCAATAAGATCGATTACTGTTTTAGTTGTCCTTTCAAGCAAATTCTTATTAACTTATTATAAATACCCTTGATTAAAAATATAGGGCTGTAACACCTGTGGTATTCTACATTAGAATGACTTCTCAATTAAAAACTCTACTTGTCGAGGCCCGGTGGCGTAATTGGTAGCGCACGCGTCGTGTAAACGGTACAGTCCAGTTTCAAACCCTGTCTGAGACATAGTAGCATTTTTTGAGAGAAGTCATTATTCTAATTTAATTAATATTTATAAATCATGCACAAACTTGGCTTAGGTTTCCACCTTATAAGCGAAACGAAAAATATATATACATGTTAACTTAACAAGATTTCTCAAAGACCAACTAAAAACAGTAATTGATCTTATTGATCTGGTTCAAGTATTTACGAATAGAAGACAATTGTAAATTTGTTTAGATTCTTATAAAAAAATTCGCACAAATTTCCACACATCCCTCTTAAGCTTCGCGTCACTTTGCTCAAACCCTTTTCGAGCCTATGATCCACTACTGATCTTAATGGGTTGTCTTCAAACAATAAATATTATCTAAATAAATGTAATCATTGTTTGCATCTAATAACGTATAAACGAAATCATTTCATTTACATGTTTCTTATATTTACAAACTACTTTTCTTATTTTGGAAGATAAATATAATTTTTGTCTTCTCAACGAGCTGCATAAAATCTGTAGAAACTTAAATTCAAAGGTCCACGTCATGTTTCAACAGCTACTTATTCACAATGCCTACATAATGCAGACGTTTACAGTGTTTAACATCTCAAATTTGTCAAAGCGGCGCATAAACAAACGAAGGTTTAATTTAGCATTGCCTTTGCATCGCGTAATTTCGCGAAGCAGCTGCGTGATATTTATTAGAAAATAATGAATCCATCAACCGTTATGCACGCTGAATAGATATTCACACCTCCGGCTATAGATAAAATTCAAAGGAAATTTCATTGTGCACATTTATATGAACATATTATTAACTTTAACAATGCACCTTCATCCAAGTTTGATATATGCTTAATGTATTTTAAAAGTTCAATATCCAGACTCCTACCATAAGACGTATAAATAATTATTTAAAATGAATAGACAATTCTAGGACATTCAAACAACAATATTGTTGAAAATACATAAACAATATTGTATTTCTTAGAAATACAATATAGGCATATAAA
>JABFOW010000076.1:0-17066 GCA_022817725.1 Archaeoteleia sp. ZL-2020 | reverse complement strand
GTATATCATTTGCCGTATTCGGAATAATAAATACTAGTAGTTGTATTTGAACGTGCTTTAGCATTATTTTGTTTCATCAGGTAAATTCTGTTTCTCGGTTCATGTGCGTATATCAAGTTATTCTAATTTTGTTTCAATAAATTTGCCAACGAGTGTCGATTCCGCAACATTGGTAACGTCAGCCCAACGAGCATATATGCTTTGTTGCGCGAGCTCCCGACGAAGGAAGTTTGACGTGTTTGTTCAACATTTTAGCCTCGATTGACCGCGACTCGTTTTTAACCTAGCATGGAAGCAACTGACGCGACAATTAGCACCTGACTCATGTTAACAACCGCTCGTATTGCGGCTCCTGGGCTTTGACTGTTTTCCGTTCTTTTTTGACTACCTCGCTTCTCCGCACTTTTCGACATTTCCGCGGCACATCTCTTTATTTCACCTTTTCGGTAGTTAAGCAATTCCGCTATTTGTCTAACTTCAAAATGCTTCTTATTTCGTTTGTCGTCAAGCGCCGCAAATTTGACACTTTTCTCTTGGAACAGAATGTGTCAGATTCATTAAAGTTACCATTAGAATTAGCATTTCGGGCGGGTCTTTTAACTTTACGATTTAACTTTGAGATACAACACGTCGCTGATTTTATTCGTAATAAACGACGTGTATATTACGTGATTAAACATTTCAATTGTTACCTAAGAATAGTATATTTTAGTGGTTATACATATTTATATAATTACAGTTTTTCCCTATAGTTTATAATTAACAAATTCGTATCATTGTATTGGTATCTGTTTTTTTACAAATATATCTAACTTTTCCTAAAGATATATCAAATTTTTACAATAGAAATTTCGTGGGTGGATTTATTCATTAACAGACTATATGGAAGTAATTTTGGGGAGCGAAAGCGGAAGTTTTTGAGAGAGGAAAGAAACAAAAGGAAACGAAATAACATATTTAGCACGTGATTTGTTCGGGAGGAGTCGTATGAGGGTTTGCTCGACATCGCGTTCTTAAATACTTATTGTATATTAACATGCCATACGTGTGATCACGCGAGGTAGTATCGTGGTTTGATACTTTGTTTTGCGCCGCGGCCCTTGCGAGGACCCGTGTGGGAGACGGCAGCTGCGCGTTTCAGATAATGCGGTCCGGTACCGTCGATTCGTGCCTTTTTCTCTTTACCTCTGTCTTCCTTACTCGTACCGTGTGTTATCGGTAAGGCGCCACTCACGTGTGTGTTCGCTGTTACATACACGCGACAACGTTGCCTCATTTTATGTACTGCAGTTGAACCACCAAATGTGTCTATTTTGCAATGCACGATAAGTTTCGAGAAGCGATCTTAGAACATTCGTATAAACTAAAGCGTACCACAATAAAGATTAACTTCAGAAATGATTTGTATAAAGAACAAAATATCTCAATAAATATGAAATTTTATATTAAAGATCATAATGATATTTGTGATAAAGTCATTGCAAACAGATTAACAAGGAAACTATTTAATAATATTCACTCACAAAACAATAAAATAGAAACTTTGTATTCTCAGTTGTTATAATAACAAACAATAATTTGACTTTCTATTTTCATTCCATAATTTACATCATTATTACGTTTGAATATTATATTCAAATTCATTGAAATTTGAGATATTTTTATATTTCAATATGACATTTAAGTATATATTTGTGATTTTTAAGTTTGTCTCATAGCATCTTAAAGTTTAGTAAGTGCATGCAATTTTAGAACACACAAAATTTTGTATTTTTGGTAGCATATGACTAAATTTTGATGGCGACATTAATGTTGCTAAACATTGTGTAGATAATAAGAGTTTTATATCATACTTGCAAAGACTGTATACATATAAATTAATAGACAATTACTTATACAATTTGTTAGATTCAAATAAATATAAATTTATAGAGCAATAAATTGTATACAAATTTGTATCTGAGAGGTTACATGAGAATACATACAATATGTATTAGGTTCATTACAAAGAAATCCTACATGTCACAGAATTCGAATTTGCGTTTCATTTTTCTAAACAGTTTGCTGTCATTTTGGCTGATTTACTGTAACTCTTCAATTTCAACTGTTTTTCAACACCATTTTTATATTCTCATTTTATAGTCACCCTAATTACATTTATAGTGAAAATAATATTAATAGTTGCTAATGCCATTTATAGTTGTATCATAAAAATATAGTTTTGTAGATCATACACTTTCTCTTAGTGTAAAATATTTATATAATGAAGTATCTATTGTAATACATGATACTAAATAAAAAACTAATATTATAATATGAATTTTACTGGCCTTCTTCTCATATTATACCAATATTTAGGTTCAATTATAAAAAATGTTAAGTAGAGAGAATGTTGCTTCCTCCAAAATCATATAAAAGTGATAAAAAAATATGTTTAATAATTATTTTTTCACAATTAAGCACATATAATTTAAGAGAATAGAAAAATATAAAATTCCCTGCTTTAATTTAAAAAATGTTAATTTTAACTAAGTATCTGATTTTGTTGTGAAGTTACATAGTTTAGCATCTTGACATTTTTATAAGTACCAAATGGTTTTAAAAGTAACAAATGTAATATTTGTTTTCAGTACCATTCTATATATTACTATGACAATTATTGTTTTTATTCCTATTGTTAGTCCTATGTTACCAATTTAGTTTTTTAGATCAAACTTTATCTAATGAAGTCTCTGCTGTGTACATATACATGTACATAGTTTTTAGACATTTCGCCATTGTACTACAATACTATTGAATCATGCATAGAAATTTTCATGTTTAGGTAAATATGAATGAATATTAATTATGCAAAGACATTATATACATATGCAAACTTCAAATCTTCAGATTATAGTATAATCTTTAAATCATTAGATAAATGTAGATATCACCAATCCTCTTATATAATTAACAAATATAGTTTTAGTTAATCCTCTAAAGTGAAAAATAATGTTAGGTGAATATGTGTAATTCCATATGATAAACAAAGAAATTATTCAGATTGTAAAATACAGAGATGATTATGCAATCTGATCTGTACAGTGATTCATATGAGGTAAAAGAAATGTTTTTTAAAGCAAAAATCTATATTACAAACAATATTTTTTATTACCTGAAATCCAAGTAATGATTTATTATATGTTTGGACCTTAACAAAAATAATAATATTTACTTTATTATCTCCTAAAAAATGGAGAACATGGTATTTTTTCTTTTTAAATTTGATAAATATTTACACTTGGAAACAGCAATCGTAAATGTATTATTTATATTTAAATTATTCTACCAATTAACATGACATTAAATGATGGTAATAATTTACAAGATAATACTATATATATTTAATTAATTTCTTTTTTTTATAACATATATATAAAGTTTTTTGAAATAATATAGAGTAATTCCTAGAGTAGTTGTATATTTTAATGTAAACAATTTATAAAATTCTTAAACATGTGAAAATATTATATAAAGTATATACATTTGTCTGTTTTATAACATATTGAATATATTTTTTAAATGTTTTAAAATATTACTGTTAATATTTTATGAATACTCTGTGTTTACTGAAGTAATTATATATATATATATATATATATTTATGTACATAAGTATATAAGGAACCAAAACAAATAGAATAATGAACATAGCAGCTACATATCTGTAAAGACAAAGTTAAATTAAATTACATATTTTGTGATTAAGAAACCATTACGTTTAAAATATAGGTTTGAAATTTAAATGTATAAATGAATATTTGAAAAATAAAAAACCAAAGGAAACAATGTGATATATCTTGATTTTATTTACAGTTAATTTAACTTGTTCGCTCTTACACATGTTCGAATGATTCATATATAAAATAGCTGATTCTTCACTCATAAATAGGAGATATATGACACATGATTACCTATATTAACCACTATTTCATCATAAAATGAAACATGATGTGATGTATATACCAGTAAAGGCATTGTTGCAAGGCTTAGTTCAATTGAAAATGAACTAAAAAATTAATACTGTATATAGTGTAACATTTTATACATATAAGATTCTTTATACTGGAAATTAAAATAAATATTTTGTACATTTTATGTAAAATATCCATTTTAATACATATTAAAAAATAAAACTGGTAAAAATATTAGCCAAAAAGGTAATATTTATGTAAAATGCTTAGGATATATGTTGAATAACTAAAAATAAATATTTGAATTTTAATGCTTTATCTTTAATTTACAAATGTATTTTTAAAATTGCATCAGAGATATTAACAAGAATAAAATTGAAGGAAATTTAAGACAGCCATGAAATATATTTACCGATTAATAATCCATCCATATCAAAAATGCAGTGAGTTACTGGTTTGTACGTAGATCCCGCCATGTTTTAAACAAATAGAATTTTATTTTAAAACAATGTAAACTCTTAATTTGTTGCTATAAACTTTGCAACCTTCGTTTGACAGCTTAACAAATTCAACAAATTCACACAGTAATATAGACTGGCAGGGTTGCCAGTATAACCGTACTGTATGTTGCCATCTACAACTTAAAAAATCGCCAAAAGTCGCCATTTGTGATATTCAAATCGCCAAAATTGGCACCAATGTTTGAATCACACATATTTGAATATTATTAGAAATTAGACGTTTTTCATAAATATTTAATATATAACGTCTAGAAAATTTCAGTTTGGCCTGTGTATAAATTTCCCTTCTACATAATTAACCAAATAAATGATATTAATAAACCAATACAAATTGAGGTTGAAAAGGAACAAAAGAGCACATGTATCTGAAATGTCATGAAACTTATTTTTTCAACTGAAAATTATTAATAACATTTGTTAGCGATTCTTCAGGTTATGTACATATTAGGGTAGGTATTAATGTAACGAATCTTCAATGTGCCGACTGTCGACACTGTCGTTGTAACGACTGCGCATTGCGACGATCGCACAAAGTAACGACTACGCAATGTGACCACCGCGCAAGGTAACGACAGGAACCACATTCTTGAAACTCTCAAATAGTATTTAAGAGAGTTTCTCTTAAATGTGACGATTTGTAACAGTGCATAACATATTTTAAAGATGTTTTACAGTTACCAATCGTCACATTTAATAGAAACTCTCTTAAGGTGATTCGTCACTGGCCTGCGAGGTACAAATCTTCAGATTCCCGCCCAAACCAGTGTTTCTTTAATTACGTGAATTTGAATTTACATTTTTCATCGAAACTAACTCTTTTATTACTTTGTAGTGTTTGAAAGATTTTAAGTCGATTTTGAAGTCTTTCAAATAATTTGACAAGGTGTCAAGACTGAGACTGTAATTTTATTTACCACGTGGGAAAATGTCTTGTTACAAAGTTTCGCGTAGTTATATTACGAAATAAAGTCAGACAAGTCAATTATTTAAGATCGAAACACTTCATGAATCGATTCGATATATAATTTTGTAATATTTTAATTCATAATTAATTTCGTTTTATATGTTTTATATTGCATGAGAAATACCTTGGCGATCCTGACCTATCCTAACATCCTGAGTCTTGCTTTTTCCTGTGCTATTTGAATGGAGTTTTCTGGATTATCAATTTAAGTATTATTGGCAACGAGACATTACTTGATGTTCTTCAATATGATCCACATCCTGGACGCATATGAGTATCGTCTAAGAAAGAAGAACTTCGCGAAGAAAAGAACAAGATCTCGATATTTATAACTGTCAGAACAAGCGTGATTAAACAAGAATTATCGTGTAGGATTTATGAGAAAGAATCGGCGAGACATCTAGCGTCAAATTTCGCAGTTTCGCCAAAGTAGTAATTTACTTTATTGGTATATTATTTGAAGTGAGCCAATAAACGTTACTAACAACAACTTTATTAACCCATCAAGCGATACACCGCCATTACACGTTTTGGAGGGCTATCAAAATGATGAATGTTCAAAGTGCCGAATATTGCATTTGTATATCTATATATATATATTGTATAATTAGTATATATAGGTATACAAATACATTATTCGGCATTTTGATAGCCCTTCCAAATTTTCAACATTTCGCCAAACATTTCGAAAAGATGTCATTACTTGTACTGTTTGTCATAAGATGTCGTTACCGGCACTAAATGTAATGTAAAACGTTCGTTTATTTTAGCGCTTTTTGTTGTTTGCGGATCGCGAAGAAAAATGCGTCATTTGCCTGATGCCTGTTGCATGGTGTTCGAATTTGTGTGAATATTTATTTTGATACGCGATATTTGAGTTCGGTTTATGGCTTATAAAAAAAGAATCGATTGTTGCGGTGAGTTTGAATTCTAATTGTATGCGATTTGTGTTTGTCTTGTGTAGGCTACGAAAATTCGCAAACGTTATTTTGCTTCTTTTTCAGCCATCTTAAATTTATGTCGTGCAAATTTTTCTCGATGCTATCAACGTATATTATACGTCAAAGACAATTTTTACGTATCATACACGTATAGAAAGCTTTGGATTTGTGTTTGACAAAATTAAACTGATCGAAATTGATCCGACGCCCATATCATTATATCGTGCATTGGCGACGTTAATTTGCACGCGATTTTACCGGCGTCCAATTTAACCGAGCTCGACACCCGTAACGAAAGTTGTTGCAGTGTTTACAAATCCTCGAAGAACGCATAACATCAGTACGAGTTAGATTATTGTTATATTTAATTTATAAAGTGATTTGTATGAATACATCGAACAAGTAGATTTCTTTAAAATAACGTTTTATTTTTAATACTGAAATTGGTATTTGTTTAGAGACGACATTTAATGTTTTGCCATATATGAGTTGTTTTTCAAAATTGATATTCCCCGACTGAACCGCAACGTTGCAGCAACGTCCCAAATTTTGAATTGCAACGTTGCTGCAACAACGGGGTTGTTCATATAATTTCTTTAATAAGAGAGTATTGTTTTGAATAAAAATTAAATGCAGTCCTAAGTTTACCAATTATAGTGCGCTGTAAATGTGAACGGCTCTTCACCTTTTATCGTCTTTCTCTTTCCATCTTCGAAACGCTCGAGCCTCCTGTAGCATTGGAATGAGGGACGTTAAGTGACGACTTTTTTTCCTCGTTGAAGACTCGCTTGGGAGGCAAATCTTCAGGGATTGAAATTCTCGCTTAAACAAATAAAAGATATAATACGATTACCAATATTTCAACACGACATTTTTTATGGATTTCATCATTATTCGAAACATAAAAACAACTAAAAACTCTATTTAGTAAGAACTATTATACATATACTCTAATTGGGACAATTTTATTTTTATTAAATTTTTAAATTGCGCTCAGAAAAACAGTTATGTTAACTTTCCAGAAATTGTTTTGTTGAATCCACAAATCAATTTGTTAATTGTGAAATAATAAAGTAATTTTCTTAAATTAATAAAACTTTTTTCTGAGTGTTCAATAATACTCTAATGATTATTACTATATTCAAACTAATAGATTATGATAAATCTTAAATTTATTAATCTTAAATTATTTAACGCTCATCAACTGACTCATAACTTCATAACACATGCTGGATGACAGCCCTATTGATTAGCGGCAGAGATATTGACAATGTGACATCGTCTCCGCGTGGCAACTACTCCCAGTATCCCCTATTTCAACGTCAACTGTTCTCTAATTTACATCGATAATGATCAACAAGTTTGATAGTGATGTAAAGACCAAATAAATTTGCGAATAATATAACTGAATAAACAATCGTGGTCGAAAGATATCATTAATCATAACAAATGGTTTCATATAATATGATATCGGCTTATTAATACCGCAGTTGTTAACTAAAGTCAAACGTGACGATTAATAGTGCAATATAATTCAATATTATTTCATTAATGTTGAAAATGTGATGATGTTCAAAGCTGTTGGTAACAATATTTATGAACTTCACGCAAACAAAATAAAAATTGATAAATAACATATTATAATTTCATCATACGATATAAATTATAATATTATATTAAAAGATTTATATGATATTTATTAGTATGCAAATGAAAAGCATTCTTTTGTACCAACCGACTCTCGATTGTCATAAAAATTATCCTTTAGAGGATCGGCGGCACATTAATAGAAACAAAGAAGAAGCTTTTCTTTGTAAATAAAGAAACGCTTCTTCGTGTAACGTAAGATACAGTTGCAAAGACATTATACCGTTTTCTGTCTATCTGTCATAAAACTTTTTTAATTTGTATAAACCGTTTTCGCAAAATCGATTTAACCACATTTAATTGTGGCATTCTGAACTCACATTTGGAGTCAGTGACTTTAATCCTCTTATATACAAAGCTGCATAATATTAACGACTTGAACACTTTTTCAAACTTTTGCCCGCCAAATTAGTTTTGCCATATTTAGTTTTGTATTCATGATCTCCTATTTCAATGCGTCGACTGCAAAAATGTCTAAATACCAAATTTCACGAGTCATCACTTCTATTTTTTGTGCATAAGAGTTGTATTACATACATGTCATGAGAATGCATGTGCAACGCGACGGAGTGCACGTGTTAATAAAAAGCATATCTGTCACTCTAAAAAATAACATGACATAGATGTAGCTCGTTTTGGCATTTATCACTCAAAAAAATACGACATAAATATTCATATCTCCAGATCGGCTGAGCTGAATAACTTCGCTTTAATTTCCATCGATTCAGAAAAATTCATTTATAATGACAATTAATCATTCATATTCAGGTTAATTCAAAATTTATTCAAAAGTCTTATAGCGAATATTATCCTTTACCGAAGGATTACAGTATCAATATGCCTTAAGGTGTGTTTCCACTGTTTTAATTAATAAGAAGAAAAAACACTTAGCTCGCGTCGCTACCATGGCACTTGATCAGCATCAGATATTTTAGTCAGAATGGAATTGTACAAGGCCTTCGACTACTACTAATAGAAAGTAGGAAGTCGAATAAGACATCAGGAGTTGAAATAAAAAGGTATGAGGTAAAGTAAGAAGAAGTAAGAAGTAAAATAAGATTAAACTTTTCAAAAATGTACTATCCAACTACATTTCTACAGTTCGTATAACTAGAGTTTAATCACGAGGTATCGCATAAAATTGAAAAATAAATATTTTCAGTGAACTCTCACTTCCGTTTACCTATTCCGAGCCACAGATCGCCTCTGCGAAAACAAGCAAAGGTGCATTTAAAACAGGCGCGTGGTCGTAGGGTCGCTCGCGTATAATTGGCACGTTCCAGTTCGCCAAAGCAAAGCTGGAAAAAGCGAGGCACGCAGATCGGCAGTTGAAGAATCAGGAGAAGAACGGAAGAATGATCGGGTGCAACAAAGAATTCGGAAGGGGCAAGCGCGGGGGCAGTATGCACACACGTCGGGAAGATACAGATGGAACAGTCGGGTGGCAAGGGGAGGGATGCAATTCGAGCGTCGCGACGCTCGTGCTCTGGCTCAGTTACCGCCCAGGCTGCGTCGCGAGCGATTCTCGCCTTTGGCCCGTCCTCGCCCTGCGCCGTTTCGGGCTTACCGATGCGAAATCGCTCAAGTGCGCGATTTTAATTGCCACTGTCTTATGATCGCACCCTCTCACACCTTTTGACGCTGCTCTTTGTTAGTGCTTCAATACGCGTTTTTTCTTTTTCATCCCTTTTCCTCAACCTCCTTCTTCTCCTTCACCTCGCCCCTCCAATTTTTTGAGTGATCGAGACAACGATGGAGAGTTAGACACCTGGGAAATATCGTTATGTGCATATATATCGAGTATATGTAAATTTTTCATATTTGTTTATGGTTGTACGTACGTAAAATGCAGTTTTAGATAAACTGCCGGAGCGCCTTTGAGAAAGCCAAGAAAGTGTGACATTGTTGAATTTCATGTGCTCTCGTCGATGCCAGGTTCGTTGACTTATGATTAATTGCACTGGACATTTATGCTGCGTCATACACGGAGAAGATGGTGCGATAATGGCAGAGTAAGATTTTTTCCGATCGAGCGAACACACGCACGGTCAGGGAAAACACTCAACGTGGGTGATTCTTCCTTGAAAGTTGATAACAGAGGATCCTCGAGTTACTCCCGCTTTTACAGCCCTTCCTGCGATAGCACTCGGAAGGACCGTCTCGGGTTCCATCGAGATGCAGGAACATCAAGGTTAGTGTGGAAATCTCGGTCGGAAAGAAAGACGAGCTGAAAATTGCTAGGAAGACATTGTTTAAGATTTTAAGCGTACATGGTTTGTTTAAAATTTATTATACATTACCCCTTTGAGGCGAAGTATTTTCTTCAGAACCGAAGGATGGTGAAGAAATTGGATTAAAAGTTAGCCGAAAAGTTAGTTTTTTACTAGTTTTATTTATACATTTGGAAAAATCGCTGGGGTACTTAATATTGAAAGAGTTAATTAAGTTCTAATGATTCGAAAAGTGTTTTTTAAATTTGATGCATATTTCCAAATTTATATATGAAGAATGTGGGGTTTCTTTGATGGAAATAAATCATCATTATTACGGAAAGTTTTTAAAAATTATGCAACTGCAATATGTGCATCAGAATTCATACGTGAGTTCAATATAGATAGGGACTGTTAAGTTGGGCAATAAATCGAAAAGTAACGGACTGAAATTTATTATGATCCAGATAGAGCATTTTGGTGCAGTTGTCTATAGTCATTCGAAAATTAGCATTGTTGAATAGAAGACTATCTCTGTCGTGTGGCGATCTATGTTTTGGTAGTAAAGATAGTTTATTGGAATTTGCTATGAACTGCAATAACGGATTTTAGAATGCTTTACACAATATAATGATACGAACATTATTAATCATTTTAGGCAATTGCAAGGAAATTTAATTAAAGTTTTTTGTATAGACTCAGAAAGTAAATTTATTGATTCAACCGCATATTTTATTATACTGTTAATAAACAAATTTTGTTAAATCAATTTAGCAAATGGAAAGTGAATTCAATTGAATTATCGTCGATTCAACAAAGTGTTTTTGGTGTTTTTACAAAATTAGCTCAACAATGCGACGTTTAAAAATGAATCTTTTTTCTGTTTGTATTGATAGTCAAATTATAATCATCTTTTATTTGTTGAATGATTATAAATATTTATGAATTTCTAGGCGTTTATAATTAAAGCACCGCGTTTACAATAAAATACAGTAAACGAAGGCAGATTATTCCGTTTAATGCGTGAGCTTACAAAGCGCAACTGTCTGTAATGTAGCCATTTCCAATGTTAACGTTCGTGTTTCATTATCATTGTTAATTTTTAAATTAACCTTTTATAAAGATGATTCGAGGAATAGCACTGAAACGTTTTTAACGAATTTAATGTAATGATAATTGTGTTATTATTTTAACAACATTATCATTTCTATTAGACTTAATATTCTAAATTAAAATCTACTTCATTACCTAATTATTTATATTTATAAATTTCATTTTCTACTTCAGTATTTAATTTTGTACTTGCATCTAATAATACATCATTTATTTTATTCGGACATTTTTCCCAACGTCTAATTCATTTTATTTCATCTATAAAATTGCAGGAAATTTACAGTTACGTTTTCGGCAAAGTTACATGATTTTTTAATATTTACAAAAATAAACTTCACAAAAGCGGAATTTGCCTGTTGCTGCATCGTTGCGTGAACGTTTGAAAAAAATGCAATGTTCACAATATAGTAACCGGAGGAATTTTTAAATTGTATTTATAAAGATTTAATATTCTAAGAGTTGAAAGGTTTTTCTAAATTATATTTCTGACAAAAAAGTGAGAACTAGTTTTGTTATCATTATTAATATAATAAAAAGTAAACCATAATATTTAACATGCATATTTTTAATTCGCGTAAAGTCGAAGCTAATTCATAGTCACAATTATTCGCGATGTTAGGGTATTTCGCGCTAAGTTTTCTGAACGTTTTCATTCAAATGAGTTCGGGCTGAAACTCCGTACACCAGAGCGAGTCTTACAGAATCGTATTAATCTCAAGGCAACAAAGTACCGTGTAAAATCTTTCCTGACATTAACTTCGACAAGTGTATACTTCCATCAAATATTTTATTGCATAATTTTGCATAAGTTAAAATGAAAACGATAAATCGTACGTAAAAAAGTTACATCGAGTTATAAGTTTGTATTACGAACAACTGTATTTACAACATTTCATTGATTGATGTAACATTTCTATAAAACGAATTCTTCACATATTTCGATTCTCAATTTGAGATATTACTATTTCTCCTGTTTGTGTCGAAAAGAAAAAGAGAAAATTATTAAAGAACCACAGTGCAAACATTTTGTCGCGTCGTAAACTAGCTCCCTTGAAAATAGTACTTTTCAGTGCTCGCAGTGGTTCAAGTAAGACGTTGAAAAGCAATACGTGTCATGAAAAACAAAATAACGAATATACCATGCGAAACAAACGAAAAGCAAAAACACAAATACTGTCATATCGTCTTGAATCATATATTTTTTTGACCTTGAGTTTAAGTAGATAAGAAACTATATGGTCGGACATATCGGAATGCGGTTTACAACATTGATGGCTTATAAATTAATACGAAATGTTTTAGTCGTTAAGATTTTGTTTTTTATTTGAAGAACTTTGTATCAATTAATACAAAATATTAGACGTAGCCAATATGAAGAAATATACAAAATGTCACAAATTAAATTCTAAAATTGCTAACACATTTCATATGATTTCTATAAAATGATTTTCTTTTCATTTTTTTTTACGTAACCTTATTTCTCAGTTATTATTTTGACGATACCTCTTCGATATCCCTAATTGCTGCCTAATATTTGGTAAGGCAATATCAGGTTAATTTCTACTCGAGACGTATTGCAACTTGCTTACTAAACTGAAGATGAGAAATATTTGTACTAGTTTGAAGTTGGTGATAAAGATCGTTTTAAAACACACCATAAAGGCAAAGAGAACACGCATTTATTTTTTACGAACCGTGGTATGAAAAAGCATAGTTAATTTTTGATAGTTTGCTCAGATGATTGGAGAGGAAGAGCGTCTAATGAAATATTTATTTCAGAAAATGAAGTTACAGTCGAAAAGAAACACTGTGAGAAATTAACAGCGAAAATGAAATTTAATTTTCAACCTCCCATATTTCACTGCCAGCAACATATGACAATAGAACGGTCGAAAAAAGAATCGTAAATTATACAATTACACGACTAGTGAGCATGTGATTCCGTAGCACAAATGGAAAGAGATACATTTTTTATAGAAGAGTAACACAACCAATGTGTTCAGAGAAAATTATACTTCGTTGCAATAATATGAATATACATGGAAAATACCATAGACAAAAATTGTTAACGATATTGATAAAAGAATTTTGTCTAGATTTATAACTAAAAAATACAATGGTAAAAATAGAACCAGTATCGATTTGAAATATACAAATAAAAAACATTCAAAGCATAAGCAGATTATTTAAAAAAAAATGAATACGATCAGAAGATACGTCATAATTTATGTAATTATTAATACATTTGGTTGATGAAAATCCTTTTAACAGCGTATTGTCCATGAAAAATCAAGACAAAAATTCCTTTGCGAAAATTGCATCCGATGAATAGTTTTTGAATGGCGAGCGATTAAAGTTTGCCTGGCACGAAGCGCAAAATCCAAGAGTTGAGTGCAGCGAGTGCTCTGATTTGGCCGCGCTCAACGCAGTGGCAAGAACTCTCGCGGGTCGCGCTAGTTGTTTCTAACTAGTGCGGCCCAAATTTAAGTGCGCGATATGATTGACAAACTTTAATTGCTCGCCATTTGTAATCTACTCATCGTATAACATTTTCGTAAAGGAATTTTTGTCTTGTTTTTTCACGAAGAATACGCTGTTAAAAGGATTTACGTTGGATCTTAAAATCACTCTATTTTTCAACACACTTTTCCATTAACTCCATTTAATAAATATTAGGACATACTTAATTGGGTATATTCACCAAAGTACCTGATCAAATTAATCCTGTTTTATTTTCCGACCCAGAGAGATATTCGTATAAACCAGCAACAACAATGAAATGTAAATATTAGGGAGGCGTTAAAATTTTCAACGAACCGTGACGAATTAAAGATTAATAGGTCGACGACTCGATACGACGAAAGTGTGATTTTTAAATCTTTTGTTTCCTAAATCCAGTTGTTCGCACTAAAAAAAAATTGAAGCTCAAAAGTCGACCGTCAATCGACCATTGCTGCAGTATACGTTAAATGTTTGATTGATCTGTCAGGTGCATTTCTCTCTTTTATTTTTATCACGTGGCCGCCGAGGCAAACATTTTGTATTTAATGGAAAGAGGAATAAACAAAATTGAGCTAGCTGTTCAAAAAGCTTTCAGTTTAAATAAATCTACAAATTCAAAGGACGAGTACGAATATTTGCAACGTGGCAAAGTGTGCATTTGTTTAAGATGCAAAATGCGTGCTTTGAATTCGATGTAAAATTTTGTTATGTGGAGTGTAAGCTATTTTTGACGAAACAATGGTAGTAGCAATGTCGTTTGATCTGACTTTTGTTCATTTTTTGTGTATCTGCCATGCCTTCAGGATGAAACTTTGAAGGGGTCGAAAAGTTCGGGAAAAAGCGCGGTCGAAATTGGTCAATTGCATTTGTCAATTGGACGCGTCCGACTTTGGTGACCTGTTACGTAATTTTGAAGAGACGCCTTGTCGATGGATTTTCCGCGATGAAATTTTTTTTTATCCGCGACTGAATAATAAAAGAAATAAAATGCATTTTTGTAGTCGCCAACTTTATCGATGTTACATATGTAAAGCCAATTGTCAATTTCACTCGACGTATTATATGAAATAACCTGTGTTAATAAGAAAACAAAGTTCATTTGATGTTGGCTTTACAGCGTATCGATTTGATACTCGAATGGTGTCTAAAACGATATCAACCGGCACGAACAAACTGAAACTTTTTGATACATTGGATTTTACGAGCTTTCATTTTGTCTGCGTATTTGACTTGATACACTTAGAGGTTTTCAGGTTAAATAACTTTTAATTAATTTACTGGAAATTCATTGGGTCCACTTTAGGTGCAATTTTGCATACACTGAGAGAAAAATTGGGTAACGATTGCTATAAAACTAAGGTTACGAAACAACTTGGCTATAACTTATAGTAGCGGTTACTGAAAAAAATATCCCCACGTTAACTGTAATGTATAGTATATGTAACTATAAAGTTTAAAAATACTCAAATAGTATAGATAATATCTAACTAACTGTAATATCTAACTAACTAAATCTTAACTTAATTCTAAATCCTATTTTTGTTGTTTCCGCTTTTAATGATTTTTTGTTTTTTCCCTATCTTACTATTGCTCTAACTGTGTCGTGTGTATATACATAAGTGTGTCGGTGTGTGTGTTGTGTCTAATGTAATTAAATCTTAACTATTTCTAAATACAAAAATTCTTCTTCGATACTTATATGTTTTTTTGTTGATTCTGATCGTGGACATTTTCTCCTTCATCTTCCACTTCGTTCCCATCCTTCTTATTTTTGCATATAGTCTTCTTTCCTTTGTTGGTTTTCTTCTGACTTCTTGGTAGCTGTGCATCCCATTTCTTGTCTCTGGTCCGTGAATTCGCAACTTGGCTTCTTGTCCGTCCCTCCATCGTCTCTCCTTGTTTTCCGAGCTGTCGTCTTTGCAATTGGAATCTTTCATCTTTTCTTCCATTCCCTCGTCCGTTGTTTCATCCCTCTCTTCTTTCTCATCTCCTGCCTGTTTCTTCTCTATCTTCTCGTTGCTACCTTCTTCTTCCCTTCCTATCTCTACATCCTCAATTCTCTCTTTCCTTCAATTCTTCCTTCTCCTCTTTTTCGTCCTCCTCCATTTCTGCCTCTTTTGCCCTCTCTATTCTGTTTTTCTTTATATAAATGCTTTCTTCCAATTTGCAAAGTTCGTCCGTGTTTATGATCTTTGTGCCTTCTATTTCCCCATTGGTTGCTTCCTCACTCTCTTCTTCCTCCTTTCCTGTTTTCTTTGTTCCTTCTTTGTTCCTTCGTTGCTCCTCTCTTCTTCTTGTCCTCCCTCTGTCTCCTCAATCACCTCCTACTTCCCTACCTCTTATAATTCTTCCATTGTGTTGTGCCCCTCTGTCCTTTCATTTTCCTTTTCTCATGTGCTCCGTGCGGGGTTCTCATCTATAAATACTCTTGGCACAGGAGAATCTTGATTCCCGGCTCTCTTGTGCCTTCCTCGTTCTCCCGGTGTGTGTCGTTTGTTGCTGCAAACTGGTTGACTCTTGCCGGGTGTTGTCTAGTTGTCTCTTTCTCGTCGAGGCTGCTCGTGGAAGTTTCTCGCCGGCTATCGTCCTGATAGGCATATCCTCGCTGGCCTGGATACCCTCCTCGTGGTCGTCGGTTTTGTATGTTTCCAGCTTGCCGTCCGCGTTCATGTGGCGCGTATATTCTATACTGGTTGTTATATCCCCAATTGCTCAGCTGTTCCCAGCGTGGTGTCTCAGTTTGTAGCCTTCGCGTGTTTCCTTTGGCCGCCTCATCGAAAGCCTCCATTAGCGTTATCAGTTCCTCTACACTGGCAATACCTCGAGCTAGTATCGCATGTTTTACCTCTTCATTGAAATGCCTGGACAATTTTTTTATAATGTCTGGCCCCACGTTGGGCGCCAGTTGTAACCTATGGCACTGACTGTGTTTAAAATAAAGTAACACGTTCTCCTTCAATTATTCATATCCTTTATTATTAATTCTCATAAATCCTTTTTGTATAATGTCTAAGTGCGCAGGTTAGAGGTTCTTCCCTCCACAGACCTCTGTACATAAGATGATTTGATTTTTAATATGCAGAATCGCGTTATATTTCACCTAATTCAATCTTACTTCTCTCTTGCCCCTATTGCGATGTTTTCCAGCTATACATTTCTCTTTATATACATTTAATTTATCTAATTACGCCTATGCTATACAATATTCATCTTTTT
>JABFOW010000075.1:0-17206 GCA_022817725.1 Archaeoteleia sp. ZL-2020 | reverse complement strand
CTAATATCTTTGGTAATATTTGATCAATGTGAATGCATTTTTTAAAATTTAACTGCAAACATTGGAGAATCTATTTTAAAACCATGCGAGCAAAAAGCATGTAAAACTTTTTAGTATGAAGCGTTGGAAATAAACAAAATTGGTGAAACAAAGGCAAAAGCCTGGGATTGCAACGACCCCACAGTGGTTCCTAAGGTTAAGGAGTCTGCCTCTCTCTTTCTCTGTCTCTTGTCACTGCTACGTGTCAACAACAGATGGAATCAGTGATCATAGTATTGTGATTAATTATTTGTTTTTTTTAGATCCGAGAAGCTGCGCAAGCGCTTCTTTTAGCAGAATTAGGTAGGATGGGACCAAAAGGAAGAAAGGCTTTGGTAGACAATTGGTCGCAATATTTACCAATGTACAGTACTCAAGAGCCCATTGCGCATCCACAACACAATCAAAGTAGTCCACCGCCAGGAAGTCCCGCGGTATTGCAACCTGGTATTGTCATTACCGAATCACAACCAGAAGACGATGACGAAGAAGAAGAACTAGCTGAAGGTTCGTATAGAAGAACTTACAGAATAACAAAAGACACATCTGTTGCATACATCTAATAGAATAATTATTTACTCACACAAACACTTTTCCTAATTCTGACGTGGATCATCAGTTCGATCGTCACGATTGTACTTTACAGAATCGAGTATAGCTCGGAAACCGTCAAGCGTCGCCGAACTGAAGCGGAAACAAACAACAGCGATTGTATTATTAGGCGTTATTGGAGCGGAGTTTGGCCAGGACGTCGCAACGACGAATCAGAAAAGAGAGAGTGATCAAAGAAGGAAGAGTTCCGTGGTCGAAGGCTTTGGTATCGGAAACAACAATCTTGCTAGGCATACCAGTATGGCGTTGACACATTTGTTACACGCGCCTCATTCTCCGAAACTTCCTATGCATACTGCGTTACGTAGGGCTGCCATTGATCTTATAGGAAGAGGGTTTACAGTATGGGAACCTTATCTTGACGTCTCTAAGGTAACTAAAATCATATGTCACAAAAATCAATAATTATAACTAAAGGCGAATTGTACATTATAATTACGTATTACTATTTGATTTGTTTCAGGTACTTCTTGGGCTACTTGAAATGTGTTGCGATGCTGATAAGTTGGTTCCTAGCATGACTTATGGCCTTCCACTGACTCCTCAAGCTGACACGTGTCGAACGGCTCGTCATGCATTGACTTTGATTGCTACTGCACGACCAGCAGCTTTTATCACCACTATGGCTAGAGAAGTTGCCAGATTTAATACGATGCAACAAAATGCGCAAACGATCAACGTCAATTTGGGAGCTACTATACTCGCGAGAGCCAAACCAGAAATTCTCCGAATCGTTGAGCAGCTTATAGACAAAATGCAAAGCGAAATGAGCGACTTATTAGTTGAAGTTAGGCTCTTTGTATTACATGTTTTTAAATTACCTTTCTTATTATTAAAATTTTCTCTTTTTATGTGTTAATTACCTAATTTGATGAATCTTAATTTCATTGAATGTAATACATATTGTACTTTTAAATAATTATTACAGGTTATGGACATTATATTGCATTGCCTTGATCCTGGTCACTTGAAAACAAAGTCATTGAATGATATATTCCCAGCTGTATGCAGATTCAATCAAGTAAGTTTTGCTAGTTTAACATTTTTTTATTATGTGTACAACATTTGTGAGAACATGTTTATTAAAATATGTTTATTTCATTGCACATTGCACAGATATTTATTTGTCAAGTCTTCATTCCATAATTCTGTTCAAATAATAGTCAATAATTCGAACCTTAGGTTAGTCACTGTTCTGCGACTCGCAGAATAGCCGTTGGAGGCAAAGGAGGACAGTTGGCGCTTTATGAACTACGAGGAAACGTTAAGTGTCAAACTGTATCCGCCCATCAAGCGCCGGTCACGGCATTAGGATTTTCTCCAGAAGGCAAATTCCTCGTTAGTTACTCTTGTTCGGAGAATAAACTGTGCTTCTGGCAAGTAAGTATCAATGTCATTTTATACGTCAAATATTTGTACTTTATTGTAATTGAAGATATTAATTAAAATCTTTACAATTTGCAGCAAACGAGTAGTGGGATGTTCGGACTCGGAAATTCGCAGACTCGGTGCATCAAATCGTATAGCACAGCCCCGATTAATGACGTGACGAGACTGAATCCGATGCGATTGGCTCGTTTAATATGGATAAACAATCGCGTCGTTACGCTGATGTTGGCTGATGGATCAGAGACACGATTTAACGTTTAAAACTGTATGAGCAGGTTTTAATCACCGTTATTTAAGTATTACATGTTTTCTGTATATAATAACGATAAAACAAAGACGTAATAGATTTCGTTTTTGCGCTGTACAATTGTTTCGAGAACGTATAATATTGTTCCTTTAGTTTATCAACTGAGTTACTTCTATAAAAGAATTTATGTAACATTGTGATTTTTATTTAAGCACCTATGAGTCCAGCAAGATAATTGTCAGCACGCACTTAAAGAAGGATATATATTATATAATAGACGTGCGCGAGATTTCGACAGACGATATCTCCCCCGCATCTCTAATATGTAAACATAATATACTAAGAAATATTTACCTTGCCATATTAAAGTAAATATATTATCAAAGCTCAAGATATTCATAGTACTGTTTGTAGTCGTCGAAAATTGTTACTAAACAGATTATTTTTTGCTTTTTTATGTTTTATGCCATTAAAATGTTTTAGTATCAATTTCGATGCATTTATGTGCGCCACACATGCAGAAACTTTATTTATTATCCTGTATAAATATATGTGCAATAGAACTTGTATGCATTCCTCGTCTGCTCCGTCGCTCAATGTGTCCGTTGAACACTGTAGTATTTATTGCTGGAGATGGAAATCTCGAATATAGTAAAATTGTTAACAATTATTTATTAAACAATATATGTTTGTAATATTATCCTGATATGACGCCAAAAACTGTGCTTAGATTAATTATACGTTTACATTTTTGGATGTACATATGTAAAAGAGATTAAAAAATAATTTTTAAACCAACGATTTTTCATCGTTTCGAAGGTAGATTGCAGATGCTTGCATGCTTATTAAAAATTCTATTTTGATGTTTACAAAGTTTAAAACTTTTTCCCAATGGCCTTTGAACAATTTGTATGTTTGAATATATGTTTTCAGAAGTTTAGTTAATTTATTTCAATACAAAATATATAATGACGTTTCTTTGGAATATGTTAGTTATTGTGACAATAACAAACTAACTTTTTGCTTATTGTTAGTACATTTTTTGATTGGAAACTAATAATTTCGAAGAGTTTTGGTATCTGTGTTGATCTATGAAAATGAAATTTTCGTCATAAATGTGCTTTTGCGATTGTGTATTTTTTTCCTAATAGCGAATTGCGCGTAAATCAATTTTATCTCATGTTATAAATGTATAATATTTATGAAATTAAATGAATATAATCTTATTTATTTTTATTTATATGTAAGATATAATTGAAATATATTTTTAACATCTAGTCGTTATTATTAACGAGAATTAGTGTCCTCGTTATTGTAATACCTTGTCAATATTAATTTTAATGGGTTTTGAAGAAATTATGAGTTTATTTTTTTAAACTAACATTTTATTTATTATATTTAAATTATAAAGAATGTGTACAGTTACACAAGAGTAGGCGCAGGCGCCTTTTTGCAATCTAGACTGGTTTTTTGTCGTCCAGTAAATACAGCTATCGAACAATTATATTTTCTATTTTTCAGACATTTTTGTAACGTCCACCGAGACGGGAATAAGTATAAGTTCTATTGTGACTGTATATGGAAGGAAAGCAATTCAAGTATTTTTATCTACTTAAGAGCGCTAATGTTTTGTATTATGTATCCGTAAAACAATACTGTAATAACTCAAAAATAGATATTGTTGTTAAATCACATAAAATTAGTCTAATAAATGTAAATAATTACATTATAAAATTTGATAAACTTCGTATTCCAAGACTGAATTTAAAATGAGATGTTTGTCTTATATATTTGTTGTATTTTAATATATGTAAAAATCTCAAAATGTAATTTCTTGAATGTTCAACAGTTTTGAGTCATTGCATTATTGTTCTATAAGCAGTGAGCTAGTGCTGCTGTCTAAAGACAGCAGCACTAGTTATGAATTTAATTGTATCATGTGCTACCAACATTTTATATATATTTAGTTTGTCGTTATGCATTTTATGGATTTTTCAAAAATAAAACGTTATTTGGATAATGGATCTGATGTACCGTTTTTGTAGAAGGAAATGAGAATGAATTTGATTTTTTTGATTCATATTAAGATCATATCACTCCCGTACACGATGTTAAATAAGGTCGGTAATATAGAAATTCACTGATTTCAATACTGTTGTAAAACTTGGCGAAAACAATTTTGAAATTTGTATTTAATAATAATTGTAATAAGTAAAATAATCATAATTATCTCAGTATTAATTTTTAAAAATTAATTTAATTATTACAATTAATATGAATCTTGAATTAACTTTTGATAAACAATACTTACTGCTCTCTGAAATCAATTCTTGAAATATAAATTTTCTCAAAATTTGTTCTACTTTATCCTGCTTGCTACAGTTTGACGAGTTCAACACGTGAAAAAGTATAATTGAATTTTTTCTCGTGCGAAAAGTAATACCGAGTTTTTAATGATTATACATTGTTCCACAGGAGTGAATAAATATACACGAACTTCATATTTGTGTGTTGAATGTACGCAAAATCGTTGGAGTTATATGACGTAATAGTTTGATGTTACACCCTTGGTATCTATTTTAGTTAACGGTGTACTATAACCACCCATGTTCTATTGATTATAAATTGCTTAATGATAATTAAAATAGTATAATAGCCTATAATGAGTCTACGTCAAAGTTCTAGACAATGTAAATGTGTATCTATATATTTACAAGACATGTAATAATAAATCTTTATTTATATTTCCTGAAACATTGACATACTCTCCCCTATAAGACCAACCCTACTACTACACAATATTGCATGGATATTTATACAATATCGTACGATATTGATGTATGTAAGGAACAGATCCACCTGTAACTTTAAATCTACATCTTTACACAAGTGAACGCGTATATATATATGTGTGTGAATTAAAGTTGCATAAGCCTGATTTAAGTTGGTTTAACTAAACGATTCAACCATGTTCTACCATTTAATAATTAAAGAAAGGTTTAAGTATTGAAACTCATACCCATTATTTATTAGGTAATTAAATTAAAACTTCAACATAAATATTTAGTTAACTAATGAATTAATATATATATTTGTATTTACGTAATTTCATTTTAACAAGAGTTTAAAGGAAAGTGGTATTTATATGTAATGACTGATACTTTTTCCATTAAATTTCCTGTATAATATAATTATTTTGTATTCTATTGGTTTCTATCCGGCTATTGTTTAATCATTTTCAGATAAAAAGAAGTATAAATCATGAACAACCCCAACAACACAGAAGTTGAAAAAACGTTAATGTTCGTGTGTTCTACTTATATTAAACGTTAAAATGTCCGTAGCTAAAAAAATTGAAACGTTCATTTTACGTGTTTTAAACGTATGCGAATATTGACGTTTTAAACACGTAGAACAAACGTTTTAAGGTTTTTCCTGTGGCCATTTGATCGTTTGAAATAAACAGAAGAAACATACATAAACGTTTTTTTAACCTTCAGTATTTTCTGTGTTGTTGGGGAAGTAGATTAAATTAGCTAAAAGTACATTTGTGTTCTCTATTTTGTTCTATAACATAAATAAATAAATATACAATTATTATAGAACTAATGTAAGAACGGAAAACTAAGTTTTTTTTCGAATTTAATAAAATCATTATTTCTTTTTATATATTTTTATCCGGAAATGCCTGGACAATAATCACATAGAAATCAGTAGTTTCATTGATCCTTTATAACGACTTTTCAACAGAGTGTTTCCATACAATTTCCTTGCAAAATTATTGATAGCATAGGAAAAGTTTTCTTTACATACATATACTCCATTCTATATGCATACGGTGACTTTTATATGTATATTTGCGTATATAAATATCTTTCCTTGTGAACCCACAGTAGCTCGCAATATACGAGGAATTGGTGCTACGAAAATTTCTGCTACAATTTGGGACAAGTAATTTCTTTGACTGTCCGCCTCAGGACAGTATCCCCGTACTATTTGTCCACGCCCCGCTGACTGGACTGTTTTTTACGAGCCCAGTTCGAACCGATTGAACCGCAGAAGAGTTGTCCGACTACTCGTCGCCATGGAGAATCCCCAGAGCTCATAAGAGACAAAAATTTTACCCTGCTCAAAACAGGGGTGCACACACACACGTCGGCACATGTGGGTGGAGACAAACTACTTTGCAGGACAACTGCTTGACTCAGCATCGTTTCGCCTTTCCCAAAATTAACCAACGCTTGCTCTTCAGTAACAATAAGCAGTTTCGCTTCTTACTCGCGTTGCATTATTTCACGAGATCGATAGGAACGATGGGTTACAATTCACGCTTCCCACATAACTACTTGTTATGTGGGATTATGGTTAAACATAATCACTTGTGTTTAAGCTTTAAATTTTTATTTACTATAATTTATCCAACTTAAATGAGACCTTCAATCAAATTGTAATTTTAATAGTCCAAATACGGGATACAATTTTTCCAAAATACTCTAAAACATACTTTGATACGTTCATGGTAGCGTATCAATAAAAATAAAGAGTTACCTGCAAATATTACGAGATTTTATGGCGTAGAATCGTTAATTGTAATAATAACAATTTTAACAATTTGATAATAATCTAGTATTAATTTTAAAGTGTTACTATATTAGCCGTATATTTCGCTGGCTCAGCGAATTCTTTTTTCGGTATTCTCTATGATGGTATATCGCAATGATCAAGTGATGAGACAGCGGAATCACAGTAAAAAAATCCAAATAGTTTAATATAGAATATTTGGCGTTAGAGCATTTAGACTTATAATAGCAACACGCAGCGGTAATGTGTTTGCGTGTGATGATTGTTGCGTCGTGGTTAAAAAGTTATTAAGATGAATTGAAACGCGGTGGTGCTGCGAGGAGAAGGGTGGAAGAGCGATTGGAGATATATAGCGGGAAAGTTCAACGTAACGTAACGTGCTATGGCAAAGATATCAGTATCGTCGCTGCAGTGTAATCAGCGAACCACGCCCCATGGCATGAAGCTTTCTGCTCCGATCCGCCTACCGTAGCAATTACACCCTCGAGTCATCCACATTAAAGGTGGGGAGGAAAAGTAGATCGTCATAGTCGTTGTAGTCTCCCTCTTTATACTTCTCAGCAGAACTTTCCTCCTTTTCATGTCACGGCTTCTACATCTTCCTTCTTCCCCTACTAAGTTAACTCTTCTTTCATTATATCTTCAGTTGCATTATTGCAATCTTTCTTCTAATTCGCACTTTAAGTTGAATCCCAGCATTACCTTTCCGTTTAAACTTTACAGTTTAATGACCCATGTATTATAGTCGAAAAATATATGTAACATTTTATAATAGAATATTTAATAATCGAATACACCGACAAAAATAAATACTACTCTGTACAATTTGAATAATACGTATCAAGGCAGTAACGAAAATTTTATAATCAACACAGAATTCTAATAATAATTCTAACCAAATATTTTCAGTAACGTTTACTATACACTGTTTACCAACAAAATTCAGTAACCGCAACTGAAATATATTCCCAATTTCTAACACAATTTACATAGTTAAGTTTACTGAATTCAAAGTATCCATAAATAATCAAATATGATTTACTTTACTGAACAAGAGAAATAGGACACTTCTCAATACTCGAATTATGTTTAATTTTGTTAGGCTAACAATATATATCGTAACTACGAAATATATTGTCAACTTGACGGGCCGTAAGAATTATATTTCGTATAAATTTTCCGCGCATGCACCGTAGGGCATGATCGTCTCATGGCAGCGCTACCGACATGTAAACACGTTATGCATGTAAACAAATAAGTAATGTAAAGTTATACATGTTAGTAATACTGCAACTGTCGAGGCTGGCAATAATTTCAAGTGATAATATTGAGGTAAGTCAATAAATCAATGAATATCATATATACAATTAATATAGTTATATATGTAGACAATTTATTTAAATTCAATTCTATTTATTTAATTTTAATAATAATTATGCATGTTATATAATTATTTAAAAAGTAAATATTCGGTCATAACTGATAAAATAGTTATAATATACTAATTCTACATAAAATAACAATACAAAACAAATAAATTTAAGTAGAAAGTAGTAGTAGTACATTAAAAATATAAATTTTTAATGTAGACGTTTCGGTGCCTAATTCAAAACCCTATTCATACAAATATGCAATGTAAATACGCAATTTACCACATTATCTATTTATCATATATATTTATATTTGTATGAATCGGATTCCAAATTAGGGACCGAAACGTCACTCTTTATAAATTTGTATAGTATTTTTCAATTTTATATTACTTTATATTTATATTTTTAATGTACTACCACTACTTTCTACTTAAATTTATATGTTTTGTATTGTTATTTCATGTAGATTAGTATATTATAATTATTTTGCCTGTTTTGACCGAATATTTACTTTTTAATCTTTTATTTAAAATCGATATTTATTTATTGATACATAACAATTGATTAAAATGATCTTTACGATGTTTTATTCATTGCACATCTGATTCAAAAAATTATTGCTTTTAATTATCGGCTAATCCATTATAATAGCATTTAGATCCAATAATAGATACTTCTAAATGACTGAATTATTCGACAAAACCAATGATATTTTGTATAATGTCATATAGAAATACATTGTACAATATAAAGATTGTTAACACCTGGCTTGTAGCTACTGATATGTTTACAATATTCTTCACTATAATATAAGACTTTTGCATAATTTTTAAGGAGAAATATACTAATATCACTAAGAAAATATTTAGTTACAGTAATTATTTACATCGTGAAATTCTGACCGAGATACCAGACGAATAATAAGCACAGTTGTGACATATTACCACACACATATGAAAAAGTCTAACTTAATAAACTGTTCTCTTCAATGAATATATGTTACAGATTTCTGCCATTTTTGTATGCAATACTGTTAAAGATATATATTGTTGTCTGTACTAAATTAAATGTATTTTCGTAATAACATATAATATAAGAACTTAAGTAACATATACATATAATCCCATGAAGAAATTGCCATACTCCATCGGATTTGACAACTGGGCCAATATTGGTTTGACAATAGTTTAAAGTCTACATAAAAGCTGTCGATCGTGAATTCGCGAACTGAATTTCTAGTACAAGTGAAATTAGAGTTCGCAGTTGTAAGTATTCTCAAACTATGAATACGTCATATTGACCTCTTGCAATAATCAATTTTGTCATGAAAATATATTCTATTCTTATTGCTTTTTTTAAAAAAACTGAATATATATATTAAACAATTTCTATTTTCCTTTTAAATATAAAAATATAATATGTATTTTCATCATTATAGTTCTGGTTATACTTTATAATAATAGCGTGCTATTATTTGTATTCGATTTTATGTTTTAATTTCAAATATTCGCGGTTATTTTCGGATATCATACAGATACGGTTAGATGTCGCGGTGCAAGACCAATGCACTGTCGACAAATCTTGAAAGGCAAGCAGCTCTTTCTCATAAATGTCGTCAAATTATGTCACTCAGTATATAAGGAACTTTCAATTTGCATACAATATGTAATGACTATGATATATGCGTTAATTATATAAGTGGAATAAGAATATTCAAACTGTATTAAATATTAAACTGTTGTCTGGCGTGTTATCTGAGTGTGTGTAAGGATATGTGGCGTGGTGAGGAGGTTATGTTGTCGACAAAGTATTTGTTTCATGAAATATTTTCGCGGGTAGCACCTTGTTAATAATAGTAAATAAGTCGTATGTAAAAATATAAGAGTAATATAACTAATCCTCGCTTGACTTACAGCTGAAAGCAGTAAAATCATAAGTATACTCTGATTTAAAAAAGTGAGTTATTATAAGTATACGCTAATTTAAACAAGTGCATCCGACGTTGACAAATGTCTTAAATTCTACTTCGTAAAAAATTAACACAAATGTGAGAATAATGAACAATATAGTTAAGATTAATATCCACATTTTTAGCGTTTTATGCTATAGCCATTGTCTATAATTATAATCTATAATTATTGTCTATAATTTTTACCTTATCTTGATACGAATTTATACATTCAGTCCGTCATGTCTCTAAATTACAATCAAAAAATGCTAAATACTCTCGTTCTTCTCAAATAGTTCCATCAAATTTCTCTCAGTGTATATGCAAATTTATGGAACACCGATGGGTTCTCCAATCTCTCCTATAATTGCGGATATCTTGATGCGGGATTTGGAAGAGAAATGCCTTCATAAAATAAATTTTCTACTTTTAATTAGGTATCGCATTTAAACTTGACCCTCTATAGGAATTTAGTAAAGTATAAATAAAGATTTATAAGTATATTTCATGAGATCTTTATTTTCATATATAAAACATGACGACGTTTCAAGTTGATTTCTTGTCAAAAGTTTATTTCTTGTCAAGAGTTGATTTCTTGTCAAGAGTTGATTTTTTGTCATCGGAGAGGCCAACTAGGGGATGCCTTATCGGTGCCTCATCAGGCTCTCATCTGGCATCCCCGAATGTGGACGCCCGATCGAGTCGCCTTTGATTTTACACATAAGAAACGATGCAAACAATTACGACATTAACGTGCATATGGTTCATTACACAGTCATCAATTGCATTTGAGCAACACAAAATATATCCAGTACAACTGCACAACATGGTAACCACAATCATATATTATAGTTAAGCGAAAAGAAACATTAGTTACTTATTCGCATAACTATATAATACAGTTATGATAACTACATACTATGGTTATCCGAAAAAATACCTCGACATTAGTTTTGCCGTGCTTACAATCTCGTACATTTCGATTTTCTTTTCTCGTCAATCCCTCAATTGTTCCGTTTTACCACAAAAATCTGTCGAAAGGCAGTTGAGACGGGCTGGGTCATATAGCGATCCCGTTTTATGCGTCGGGTCGCTACAAAAACTTCAGAAAAGGGACGCCAGGGCACAGCGAAGTACAAGTTGAAGGAAAAAAGACAGCAAAAAGGAAATGGAAGACAAAGAAAGAGTCGGAAATTGTAGTCAGTAGCGACGGTGGCGACTGCGAAGGAAAGAGGGAGTAGATGGGCGAAAACAGTAGGCAACTTTACGAGTGTCCGGGCGTCGTGAGTGTAACTCCGGGTGCGCTCTCGTATACGCTTCTTACGCTTACGTAACGTCGTCGACGTCTCGGTTAAAGTACGACTTTAATCTACTAACAGCAGCAGCACAGTTCGTTTGCGTTTTCGTGATTTAAAAGAGAGGGCAAGTCTGCAGGCGCTTGAAAAAGGAGCTAGCCGGCGAGCAGGAAAGACTGAGAGGGACGAAACTTGGGGGAGCATAATGTGTGACTGCGCCGTTACGTCACACTCCGTTGTGAACGATATGACAGCATTTGCAACAACCAACATTTTACGACTTCATGATTTATTTATTTTTTTGTTTTTTATTTACGTTACCCCGGGTAAAAAGTAACTAAATTTCCAAAACATTGTGTTCTACATATAATAAATCAAACCAAATCATTGTTAGCGTGCCAGAAGCAAGTTGTCTCGTAGTCTTAAGACTTAACCGCGATTGTCTGTATTTTTGAAGATATCAATCAGGAACGCGAATCTGGCTTCACTGCATTTAATCTCACGGTCGGCAGACCGCATTTTACTATCTGCTGCAACATTCGTTATTTCACACTTGGAAAACAGTCGCTTATAATCTCAAGAAGAAAAGTTTCTTATGTACTAAATGTTACTGCTCGTTACAGTTTGTGAGAGAAATATTCGTGTAAATTACGGCGCCTTAACGGTTGTGGCTCGACGGTCGTTCCAAGACCGTGTTCAGACTGTCAGTCGACGGTCGGACCCACGCGTGCCTGATTGATAATTTATGTCGGTCTAATGCTGGGACAACGCCGTGTACAAAATTTGTTTGCCGGTATTAGAAAAATGTCTAAACTGAGAAGACAACAAGGTAATTCACTTAGCATACAATATCAGTGCCACGAAGTAGAAATGTCACACTATTAATTACACATGTATCGATGATGTAGATATTTTTATTATTTAATTTGACATATCGGGTAATAAAATATATTAATTATAACGACAACCTTACGTATATATTATAATAAGAAGACAGACAGAAGGACGGTCGCTGTGAAACAATTATGCCGCTACTCATTTTGCTTCCATTTACCCCTTGCGAGAAACATATGTACACTCTGAGACGAGATTGGTGTCCAAGTATATTTTTCATGTACAATTACATTAATTTATAATCTAATATGTCATGTATTGAAATTTCATGTACATTTACATAAAACATTGAGTTACCCTGGCATGTGTGTATTAAAACTGCATTAAAATTCATGACATTTCTAACAGTGTAAAATTCTACAATGGCGAAATTCTTAGTATTGTCATAATGTATCTGGTTCTAGTAAATTACTATCACCAGTTTAACGATGAGCATATTTGTTAATATGTTTTGATGAAAAGTATTTTACACTCAACAGGTGTTCATAAATGCATTGAGCTATTTTAGTAATGGCCGCTATTAGGGTAATAATTGTTTTTGATAATTCCTGATAATTCATTATTTCGTGCAAAATACATAATGCTATTTAAGACAAACTTAGCGTAAATACCCTGATATGTTGCGAATTAAAAAAACTTAGAATGGTGATATAAATTAATTAAGCGACGTAACCATTTTCTGTTTTGACAAGATTTTTATAAAAAGAAAAATTATCGCTATTCAAGTATTCTCAATATATTTCAGTACTGTCTACAGAATTTAAAATAATTAATTGCTAGTAAATACTTTGATCCATACTCACCCCATAATCACTGGCATACTATCGCCATACTATTTGCACCGAATCAAAATAGTATAATCTAAAATAATCAAAATAAATGTGAAAATTTAGAGCTCAGCCATACAGCGGAGCCATACTTTTTCTATACTGTTCGGAGAATTTTAAAAGCATCTGGCAGTGAACGGCACAGAGGATGGAATTGACCATTAGGCAGATACGTGTCATATCCGTTTGAGTATAAGCTATAAGGTCGACCGGGACATAACGTTTCGCGGGTAAAAAGGTCCACCCTCTGTTTCTCGAAAACGAAACATCTTATGCAATATTCCGTTAGATGGTTTGAAGAAAGTTGTAATGGGGGTCTAATGCCATACAGTTCGTAGTCGCTCGGCAGTTACAGAGCGCGCACGGGCTTGTTGGTTATTTTTCCAGCCAAAAGATACTTTTTGGAACTGTAATCATTTTGGCCATGTAGTTTTATTGTTGCTGATTGATAAACAAGGTAGGTCTATTTATTAACTGTATTTCTTTGGTTGGTTAGTATGACTCATCAAATTGAGTTTATTCCACAATATTTTTCATCAAGAGGCTCTTTTTACCCTTTTATGGCACTCTTCACACCGTAAGAACTGCGAGATACGTTTTTCTGCAATAAATCCGATCTAATGACACTATATTTTTCATGTCTGCATGCGTAACTATAAAACAAACACTAGTCGAGGTAAGAGTTCCATCGCAACCAGTAAGGCGCATAGGTCGTGAATACCAAATTTGGTACTCACATTAGAGTTTGATACTTACAATACTCTGACAAGAGTACAAAATTTTATTAACAATAAACAATAATTAAAAACCTTGAGCATAATGTTTTTGTTTCTTGAGCATTAAAAACTTCATTGGGAAGTGTTGACATTTTTTGCCCTGCATACAGGGTAAAAAGTACCAAGTGACGTCCTGTGAAAAATTCTTAATATCTTATTACACGGAAAAAATTTCGGTGCATCTCCTGCGCCAAGTGGCACTGTTGCCGTACTACACCGTAGGCGTGTTGCAGAACTACATTTTGGGGCAGATGCTCTCTCGTCTTGGGACGACTGCTGCACCAAGTGGCGCTGCCGTCGCACCAAACTTGGTAACGTAGCATCACCAACAATGCAGTCAGCAACGCAGAGGCAACGCAGATGCCCCAAAAATGGTGCAACTGCTGTACCAAAACCTAAGTAGGCTGCTGCACCAGTGTTAGTATAGCAGGTGACCCAAAATTTTTTCCGTGTAATGAAGCGTATATGCCCGTAAGCGTATCACACATTTTAAATGTTTTTTGTAGCCAAAGACCTCTAGTTTGGACAAATAATAACACAATCGTTGTGAAGTAAATGTTATTTAATTCAGAGCAATAAATTTGCAAAATGACACTTTGTGCCCCGGTCTACCCTACTCTCTCTTCCATACTTTCTCCCACACTCTCTGCCATAATGTTTCCTTACTTTTGCACTGTCACGGAAGTCTCGTAAAGAGTATGGGATTCACGAGACTCTTGCCCATACTTTATATAAGATATTTATTATACGATTTATTTTAACAATATCTGGAACTGAATAAAGAGATTGTAGCTTACTATTACGGAACTTATATTATTCTCTTGTTTCGACGTTCCGTTTTGGTTCATGTATTCTTCTACCATTTTTTCGAAGGCAAGCGACTACGTTTCACATACATACCCATACAGACAAACACGTAAAGGCGGACATTTCCACGTAGAATCCACGTGGAATAAACGCGATACCATTTATCATGTTAATTTCACGTGGATTCTACGTGGAAATGTCCACCTTTACGTGTTTGGTCTATATGGGTATAAAACTACCAGTAAGACAATCGTTCAGATAATAAGCACGGAAGCAACATCTTGCTCATCGAAAATAACACGCATTAACTGATTGTCTTTTTTCAATTCTAACCATATATTATTTTTGTAAATGTTAAATATTCGGTGCACAACTTTGCTTCCGCCATTTTCCTATATATAGCTTTAGCGGTAAGCGGTGGTCGAAATAAATGGTGACGTCATACAGTAAACTTGGGCATCTGCCAACTTAATCACATAAAAACATTAGTGGATTTGTGTTTACATTTTATAGTTATTCACAATAAAAAATGTCGGTTTACGAGCCTAATTCTAGTCATTTGCGGGAAGTTTTGCTTTTTTGTTTCAATATGAAGAAATCTGCGGCTGAGGGTCGTCGAATGCTCTTAAACACTTACGATGAGGCCACTATTAGTGACGTATCGTGTCGTGACGTGAACGTATCGTAAACGGCCGCAATACAAGGAGAGACATGATAAAGTGATTTTGCAGCATGATAATGCTCGACCTCATGTTGCAAAAGTGATCAAGACATACTTGCAAACGTTGAAATGGGAAGTTCTGCCTCTCCCGCCGTATTCTCCAGACGTTGCTCCCTCTGACTATCACTTGTTCCGATCAATGGCTCACGGCCTCGCTGACCAGCACTTCCGGTCTTATGAAGAAGTGAAAAATTGGATCGATTCGCGGATCGCCTCAAAAGATGATGAGTTTTTTCGACGCGGAATTCGTATGCTGCCTGAAAGATGGTGGAAAGTAGTGGCCAGCGATGGACAATACTTTGAATCGTAGAAGTACTACCAGTATTTTAAAATTAAATCTTTAATTTCTTTAAAAAAACGGCGGAAGCAAAGTTGTACACCTAATATATATGTTAAAATGTATATTGTGTTCTTGTACGTCCTTTATTGTGCATGCTACTAATTGTTTCATGAAGAAAAATATAATTAACAAAATTATTATATTCGTAGTAATCGCAAAAATGCAGAATAATTACTATTTTTATATAGAAAACTTTAACCTCAAAAGCAATGCATTTTCCTGCTTTTGCTTCGCTGTTTCTTATTACATATAACAAATTATTCTCTTCCCGATAGTATATCCCATCACATTTCGTCTAGTATTAATATAGAAACATTTCAAAAAATACTTGGTGCATTAGAAAAGGAAACTTGTTCAGTTAATCCTAGCATAAAAACTCGATACTGTCTCAATTAATCAAGTTTCAATCTATAATGAAAATCAGCATCATTCCAAGATAAATGAAGCGGTTCGTTCTAATATTGAATAAAAACTGATTTTTAATGTTGATTACAGATTGAACATTGGTCAATCAATCTTGATCCAACCCAGGTTCGAGGTTCAATTTCTGCTCGGGTGTACATTTCAGATCATTCCAATCTAATTATCTTATTAAAAAAAAATCTTGACATTTTGATATTAAACGTCATTATAGGTTAATTCCATTGCCACTGACGTAACATTTGTAGAAATTCCAAATTCAAGTATATTTATTTAAAAAAAAGAAAGGAGTACATATAATAGGTTAAATATCATGTTCTTACAGATAAGTTATATAACAAACAAAACCACATGAGAAGAATGTCAGAAATTAGCAATAACACAACAAAAAATTCTACCGTCACTGACATAACCAAAAAAAGACATGTGTTTTGTCCACTTTATTGAAAAATATTGTGTTCAAATATTGTGTTCAAAAATTATGTGTTCATGGGACACTAGTTTACTTCTTAATTCTTCATGGTAAAGTGTTTAATTCAACATGTACTCCTCTATATATTAGTATGAATTTGTTACTAATGTAACTAATAGCGTCACCCATAAAACACCCTAAAAGAGGCAGTTACTTTCAGTTTGTGTTCTATGTTTTCAAGATGGTTGCTTCTAACCAGTATTGCCAACCCAAATGGGCAAACATGACAATTTAATTAATTTGAAGCGTAAAGAATCTTCGAATGTAATTATAAACTTTACATTAGAAATATTTTTTGCTACAAAAGTCGAGATTTTCCTGGAATTAACCTATACACGGAGAAAAAAAGAGTAGGAAAAATTAGGATAAAGTGCATGTTGAGGAAAACGTCACTCTATGTAACGTATACTAGAAATTCAAATAAAGTATACGAAAAAATATGATTCTGGAAAAGTATAATATTGT
>JABFOW010000074.1:0-17255 GCA_022817725.1 Archaeoteleia sp. ZL-2020 | reverse complement strand
CAACTTCAAAATTGTACTACGGGCTACACTAAAAACTCTCGATGCTTCCGACTTACTGCTACCACTTTCTATAAACTTTATTACTCTAATCCGAAAATCTAATGAATAATGCATAAATTATTTCACTGTACTCTAATCCGAAGCCTTTTCAACTGCCTTTACTATACATAGCAATAGCAAAGAAGATGTAACATATTTGGTGGACGCAGAAGTGTGTTTTAACTCTGAAATGAGAGCATATCAACCACCTCAAATGATTCCAAGAGTGGATGTTAGAAGAAATCTTGATCTAGCTAGGGATTCTGTTGTGCACGAGAGAAGGTCTAGTGATGAATTCATCCCTGAAGAACCACAAATAGAAGCACCAAAATCATCGCAAGAATTACCACAAAGAGATTACCAAGCACCAGAAGATCCGCCAGCAGATTATGATTCTTCTAGACCATATTATGAATATCCAATAGATTATTAAACGAGGAAATTATGAAGCGTCATATTGTTCCAAGAGGTCAAGGTAAGATTCCTCCTATTGGTCCGCGTCGTTTTGATGATGTGCCATGTGTGCGTCACGATGATGGTGCAAGTGGGGCACAGGCTCCTGAGCAAGATCATACTACTCATACTACTGCTACTATCCCAGATCCAGTTGTTCAGCTTTCAGCTGAGGCTATTAGAGAAAATCTAGCAGCTCACAGAATCCCAGACTTAATAGGCAATGGCGATGTTAATGTAATACGTGTTCCGCTTGCAGGCATGTGGGGTGGGTCGCAAGGATAGATTATGGTAATCATGATCCTAGCCGTATTGCCAGAGTTGAGCATCCTATAGGGGGTCGAAGCTCAAATTCAGCGTCTCTGCCAAGAGAACCAGTGAAAGATTATGAGGCAGCTCATGGTCGATCAGCAGGAAGCTGGAGATATGAAGTTGCGCGCACATGTTTTGATAAGAATACTGAACTTCCTTCGCCAGATTATGATATGAATGAGCCGCCAAGTAATTGGAATTGGAGAATGTCATCTACATATTTGGATGATATTCTCTTGCAAGCCTCAAGCGAAATACTTAACAGAGTACACACTACCTCTTCTAAAAGAGTAAGCTGGTATGATGAAGCAAATAATAATATAGGAGATACTGATACTGAGACGTTGAAACACGATAGTTCATCTACTCCATCCACTATTCCACCTTCTAGTAATCCAGCAACTAGCATAAAATATCATATTAATGGAGATCAGGGAAAAAGTTTAGAAGAAGCATTAAAAGATTTTGAATATTTCAAACACTTTTAATTTTAGAGTTTTATACCTATATTCTAATGCAAAATTACATTTCTATTTTTGGGGATTATTTGCATGGATTTAGAAAAATTTACTGATAGTAGCAAATCTGTGATTCAACAGTGCATTGTTGAAGGGTGGCGATACTGTTGTTTTACAATTATTATCTGTTTGTGGCGTTGATTTATCGCGCTTAAAAAAACAAAACACAGGAATCTCTTGATAAAGTGCCACAAGTCACAGGTGGTGGTGCTGGAGGTCAACTGTTTTTATCACAGGAAGTAGCAAAGGTATTGAAAAAAGCTGAGGACCTCGCACTTGAGAATAATGATTCATTTATTACAATAGAGAGATTGCTGCAGGCACTTTATACAATAAAAGGGAATATGCATAATATTCTGGATGAAGTCAGTGTCACAGATGCGAAATTATCTTCAGCTGTTGCAAGTTTAAGACATGGCCGTGTTGCTGATTCTGCAAATGCTGAGCAGACTTTTGATGCAATAAAAAAATATGCAAAAGATATGACGGCACTTGCATATGCTGGTAAATTGGATCCTGTAATTGGAAGAGATGAGGAAATAAGGCGTACGATTCAAGTTTTATCGCGTAGAACAAAGAATAATCCAATATTAATTGGAGAGCCAGGAGTTGGAAAGACTGCGATAATAGAAGGGTTGGCGCAAAGAATAGTTGCTGGTGATGTGCCTGAAAGTTTAAAAAATGTCAAATTAATGGCCCTAGATCTTGGAGCTTTGATTGCTGGGGCTAAATTTCGCGGCGAATTTGAGGAGCGTCTGAAAGGCCGTATTAAATTGAAATCATAGGAACTGGTGCTGCTGAAGGTTCTATGGATGCATCAAATTTGCTAAAGCCAGCTTTGGCAAGAGGTGATTTGCATTGTGTTGGTGCAACTACTTCTATTTCTATTTTACGAGGTCTAAAGGAAAAATATGAGGTACATCACGGAATCAGGATTAATGATAATGCGATAGTTGCAGCGGCAACTTTGGCACATCGCTATATCACTGATAGGTTCCTGCCAGATAAAGCGATAGATTTGATAGATGAGGCTGCGAGCCGCCTGAGAATGCAGGTGGATAGCAAACCAGAGGCAATAGATGAATTAGATCGTAAAATTATTCAATTAAAGATAGAGGAGATGGCACTATCAAAAGAAGAAGATAGTGTCTCAAAGACGAGGTTAAAAAATCTCAAGACTGAATTGCAAAAACTTGAATCTGAATCTAGAGATTTAACCAGTAAATGGCAGGGCGAGAAATTAAAGATTCATGAATTGAAAAATTTAAAAGAAAAGTTAGATAATGCAAGGATGAGCTTGGATTCTGCACAGCGCGCTGGCGACCTTAATAAGGCTGGTGAGATTATATATGGAGTTATACCAGAACTCGAAAGGAAGATACAAGAATCTATAGAGGCAAAGAAAAATATTATGTTACAAGAAGCTATTTCAGATTCTGAAATAGCTTCAATTGTCTCAAGATGGACAGGGATCCCAGTCGATAAAATGCTCGCATCGGAGCGAGAAAAATTGTTAAATATGGAGAGGTATATAGAACAAACAGTCATTGGTCAAAATGCAGCAGTTGAGGCTGTGAGTAATGCTGTTCGAAGAGCAAGATCTGGTATAGCGGACCATGATAAACCAATCGGCTCATTTTTATTTTTAGGGCCAACTGGTGTCGGAAAAACAGAGCTTACAAAGGCTCTGGCCATGTTTTTATTTGATGATAAAAAGGCGATCATCAGAATAGATATGTCTGAATATATGGAAAAACATTCTGTCGCAAGATTGATTGGTGCACCTCCTGGATATGTTGGTTATGAAGAAGGTGGTGTTCTCACAGAAGCTGTCAGAAGAAGGCCATATCAAGTGATTCTTTTCTATGAGATAGAAAAAGCACATCATGAAGTCTTTAACATACTGCTGCAGGTATTAGATGAAGGGCGACTCACAGACGCCAAAGGCAGGACTGTAGATTTTAGAAATACTATTATTGTTCTAACATCAAATTTGGGTGCAGAAATAATCGCTAGTCTAGAAGATGGGGTTTCCGTTGCTCGACCTTTAAAGCGAGTAATTCAGCAGTATATACAAAATAAACTAGCTGAGAAGATTTTATCAGGTCAGGTGCTTGAGAATTCTACGCTAAGGATTGGGTTCGAAAACGGTGAAGTTGTAAGTAATATAGAAAGTATTTAACTATGGGACTGTTAACAAAGTCATTCGATGCGAGCGTTAGCGACTGTGGCAATCCAGAAAAATGCTTACTCTGGATCTAAAGCGGCCACTAAGGTGGCCTCTAAGGTGACGCAATTTAGAGGCTTTGTGCCTAATTTTAATCGGCAACTCGCATACTATAACTAAAATTAACAATGGGAATTGGTATAAGTTATAAAAACTTTGGCTTTTTAGATACTGTTAATAAAGTGCTTGTATAGCGGTTTGTTTAACAGTGTCTAGCATGCGTTAAAGTGCAGCAATCCCTATTTTTCTGGTTTTTAGATAAGCCTTCAGGATATTTTTTTTGCATTAAAAAAATAAGATAAAATTCTTATTGCAACTTGTAAGCTATGTTCATACACTCAGTAATTGAGAGGAGCAGTAGCTCCATTTTTCTAAAATCCAAATAGGTAAAGATTTATATGACAGTATACAGTAACATTCTGAGCAATGCGCAGACAAGATTCTTGGCTGGTGATATTATTGCGCAGCGTAAAGATCTTGGTATTAAGTTGGCGACTGGTAAACGTAACAGTCCTGCTGAAGATCCTGCGAAAGATTCTCTTTCTGCACAAACTAACGTGAAGATGAATAAATTGACAGTTGCTCGTGAGAGTATAGAAGCTGGTAGAGCTATTCTTGGTATCGCGACAGCTGGTGTTAGCACACTCCAAGGGCTAGCTATGAAAATGGAAGAAGCGAGAACTAAAGCTGGAAGTGGTGAAATCAGTAACGAGCAAAGAGAGCTTCTAGATGTTAGCTTTCAAGCTTTTGCTTCACAATTTGAGCTTACAGTGGATGGTACTAAATATGGAGACAAAAAGCTGATTGATGGTTCTCTTGCTGGTGGTAACACTATTGAGACAAACACACAAGGTATTTTACCAGGTACTCATGCGGAAAGCACTCTTGAATATAAGATGACCGATGATCTTGGCTTCGTAGATGTTAATGGTGTCCACTTCAAAATGACTCCTGGTGCTGCTGCTGGTGCTGCTGATATCACTTCTAAATTTATGCTGAATTCTGAGAAGATAGCACTTTCTTTGAATAGCATTGCACCTGCTGATATACAAACAGCTTTTGATGCGTTTACTTTGAATGATGTTACATTTAAATTCGCTAACAGTGACCTTACTGGGGCTCCTGCTTCTAAGGTATATCAACTTAACATGTCTGGTGCATTATCTGCTGCTGATATCGCGTCGTCTGTTGCACGTGCAATTAATAACCCAGCTGGTCAGGAGACTGATACTATTGCTGCACTTGCTACATTTAAAGCTTCTGCTAAAGATGGTGTGTTAACCATAATGAACAAAGTAGAAGAAGGTGGAGCTCCTGAATTTACATTTAAATTTGGTTCAGCTACTGCTGGTGCGTTTACCAACAAACTTGTTGCGAGTGTGACTCAAGCTGGTGATCCTATGGTTATAGATCCGAAGGCTGAGAATAGTTACACAGTACGTCCTATCGGTAGTGGTGAAGAGTACTTTGAAATTGCTGGTGATGTTGTAAATGCAGACGGAACAGGCCGTAAAGCTGTTTCTGATGCTCTTGCGGCTTTCATACAGAATGCAAATGTTGATAGTAAAATTAAAACGCAAATAGTGCGTGATAATCTTGCAGCGCTTTCTGCGACTGTTGATCACGTTGCACCAAGTGCGGCTAATGTTGATGATAGCATTACAACATTGAAGCTTTCTGCTAAACGTTCTGGTGTTGCTGGCGCATTCTCAGTTTTAGAGCATAAAAATGGTGATCCTGCTGCTACACCTACTCCAATCCCAGCTTCAACTGTATCATTTTCTAGTAAATTCTCTGATGGTGCAAAAGTTGGCTCTCTTGGAATTAGTAACGTACGCGCACTTGGAAGTGTTGATGCTGCATCGATTGTAACAGGACTTGGTACAGATATCGCAACTTCTGGCTTTGTTGATATTGATAAACAGTTGTTAGTTGATGGTGCAACTATTGAAATTGGTGGACGTGTAGTTACTTTGAAAGATGTGATTGCAAACCCAGCATCTGAGGTTCAAGTGAAAAATTTGGACCCATTAAAAACACTGAGTAATATAGCAACTTTCTTAAATAATTCGCAAGATCCTTCGCTTAATAATTATAATTATGAAGTGAATAATGATCATGAGCTCAGTGCGAATCAGATTAAGTTCTCAGCGAGAATGCCAGATAGCAGCGTGAACGGCGTTCAAATGAAAATATCTAAAGTTGGAGTTGCAAAGCCTGCAATTTTAACGTTAGATAGTGGTGATGCTGGTGGTATCAATACTGCGAGAATTACGGAGAATACTGGTTTCGTTGGTAAAGTACAAGGCTTCCAGGCTAGCCAAACTGGAACTAATGCAGTTAAATTGCAGTTGATTGTTGGTGGCATGACCTATGAAGGTCAAGTTCTTGATACTACACTTCAAAAAGATGCAGAAGTTTTGATGGAAGCTAATGGTTCGAAAGGTGGTAAATTCACATTATCATTAAAATCTGGTAAAGGTTCAGCTGTTAATTCTAAAGAATCTGCTGATGCATTTGCTAAGAAATTTGACCATGCTTTTGATCAGGTGAAATTCTATCAATTGAGAGAAATAGATAGCTTTAAGCCTCAAGAAGATTCATTACTTGACAGAACAGTTACTGAATTTAGCGCATCTTACTTCGAAGATGGTGTAAATGTTACACGTGTTCAAGTTGAAGGTTCTAATATTTCAGGTCAAGCTGCTGTTACCTTTACACTCAGTGATGGTCGTCAGTATAAAAATGAACCTTTTGGCAATAGCATATCAGAATCGCAAAAAATTAATTTCATAAAAATTGCTGATCCTAAAGAATCAACAATTGATGCGAATGAAATGGTCGTAATGCGTTTTGGTAAAAATATTGATTTAACAGATCCGCACGTTACAAAAAGATTCGAAGCTGATTTGACACGTGCTTTCCAAGCTGATAAATCACCTTTGGTGTTCCAAGCTGGTACAGAAAATAGTGATCAAATAGCTGTTTCGATCGCTGGTCTGGATTTCAAGAAAGACTTCGGTGATAAAGATTTCAACATTAAAACTGATGAGAGTGCTAAAGCATTATCAGGTAAAATGGAAGAAATTTTGGCGCAAATTATCAAAGTAAATGCGCAAATTGGTTCTGGAATGAGCGCGTTTGACCAAGTTCATTCATCTTTGACAGCGCAGATTGTTGGATTAGATCCAATTGCTGACATCTTTGGCAAAGTTGATATGTTAAAAACTCTTGAAGAATACACAGAAAATAGCAATAAAATGACAATTGCTATGAATATTCTTGCGAAAACAAGAGATGACAACGTGATGATCACGAATAAATTGTTCCAATTTGCATAAGCAATCACGAACAAGTTGTTCTAATTATAATGTTGTTTAGATTACCTAAAAAGCACGCAAGGGATTACGTGCTTTTTTTGGCATTTTTTGATACAATATATAGTAAATTCTTAGATGATTAATAGATTTATCAATTCTATAAAATCGTCATTGCGAAGGAGCGAAAGCGAGTGTGGCAATCCAGTCTCTTCGTCATTTTTCTGGATTGCCACGTCGTGCTAACGCACTCTTTGCGGCGGCAACCTTATAGCAATTCTCAAAGGAAGAATGGATCGGTCTATTAATCAGCTAAGAATTTACTATAGTGTTTTCGCGATCAATCAATAGATGCGGTCACCCAGAGCGATAGCTGAAGGATCTCCCTTCGAGGGCTCGTTATAAAAGAGATCCCTCATTGTATTCGGGATGACATAGTCTATTAATTAACTATCTAGGAAAACACTATGGGACTGTTAACAAAGTGCGAATTGACGATTAAAATTAGGGCACAAAGCCTCTAAATTGCGTCACCTTAGTGGCCGCTTGATCCAGAGTGAGCATTTTTCTGGATTGCCACAGTCGCAACGCTCGCATCGAATGACTTTGTTAACAGTCCCATAGCTGCGAATTATACAGCGTAATAAAAAAAATATCTACACATGATTTTATTAATATGATGATAATGAGGTATTCCCATTGCAAATAATTGTGTTGAGCATATGAATAATAATCGTGACTATTCTTCTATAATAAGGTACCTTTGTGCTGTTCTTATTCTATTTTTTGTAACACAGAATTATACCCTTGCTATGCAGCATAACCACGACTCTATCATCCCACGCAGTGTATTATTTGGAAACCCAGATAAGACAGCTGTTAAAATTAGTCCTGATGGCCGCTATATAGGCTATATAGCTCCAAAAGATGGGGTTTTGAATGTTTATGTTGCGAACTCAGACGATATAAAGAGCGCAAAGTGCATAACAAATGACACAAAACGCGGCATTCGCTCATATTTTTTTGCATATGACAATAAGCACCTACTATATCTTCAAGATGATGCTGGTGATGAAAATTGGGCGATTTTCAGTGTAAATATTGATACCTTGGAAGAAAAAAAATTAACTAAAGAAAGGGTGCATGCTGGAATCAGTGGAGTAAGTAAAAAATATCCAGATCAAATTTTGGTTCAGTTAAATAGCAGAGATCCTGCGTGGCATGACATTTATAAACTCAATATAGTCAGCGGTGAGCAGGAGCTTATATATGAAAATAATGAATATATGGGCATAATAAGCGATGACGATTTCAATTTACGCTTTGCCATGAAACAAGATGCTGAGGGTGTTTTGCATGTATATAAATTTAATAAAGATCTAACTTTAGAGAAATTTGATACAATTCCTAGCGAAGATTTCTATACTACAAGCATAATAACCTTTAATAAAGAAAATAACGCGGTATATACAATAGATTCTAGAAATAGAGATATTGCTGCGCTCTTTGAGCTTAATTTAGACACAAAAGAGAAGAAACTCATCTATAGCAATGAGAAGGCGGATATTTCAGATATTATGCTGCATCCTATAGAGAAGAATATACTGTTTACTAAATATAATTACCTCAGAGAGGAAATTGTTGTTCTTGATAAATCTATCGCTAAAGATATTGAGTATTTAAAATCCGTGGTGCGTGGTGATTTGGAAATTATCAGTATGACGCATGACGCACAGCAGTGGATTATTGCAGATTCTAGAGATGATGCAGCGGTATCGTACTATAGGTATAATCGCTCTCTAGATGGTGTTGGTACAGCAGAGTTCTTATTTAAGAATAGAAAGGATTTATCCAAATACCAACTTTCTCGTATGCATCCTGTCCTAATAAAGGCGCGTGATGGGTTAGACTTAGTTAGCTATCTAACATTGCCAGTTGATACCGAAAAAAAAGAAGAATTAGCACCTAGAGAGCCATTGCCTCTTGTTTTATTTGTACATGGTGGCCCAACTGCGCGTGATGAGTGGGGCTATGATTCAACCCATCAGTGGCTTGCGAACAGGGGATATGCAGTTTTAAGTGTAAATTACAGAGGTTCAACTGGTTTTGGTAAAAGTTTTATCAACGCTGGAAATGCCGAATGGGCAGGTAAAATGCATGATGATTTAATAGATGCTGTCGATTGGGCAATAAAAAATAAAATCACTAAAAAAGGTAACGTCGCAATAATGGGTGGTAGCTATGGTGGGTATGCTGCGCTCGTTGGCCTTACATTTACTCCAGACGTATTTGCATGCGCAGTGGACATCGTAGGCCCTTCAAGCTTAGAAACTTTACTGAATACTATTCCTCCATATTGGAAACCAGCACTCACTGCTTTACAAATTAAAATCGGTGGTGATCAAACAACTGAAGAAGGTAGAAAATTCCTCGCATCAAGATCTCCAATTACATATATCGATAGAATTACAAAACCGCTTCTGATTGGGCAGGGCGCAAATGATCCACGCGTGAAGCAATCTGAATCAGATCAAATTGTTGAAGCAATGGCGAAGAAAAATATTCCTGTAACGTATGTATTATATCCAGATGAAGGTCATGGTTTTGCAAGACCTGAAAATCGATTGTCGTTTTTTGCTGTCACAGAGGGATTTTTAGCAGAATATCTGCATGGTAGATTTGAGAATATAAATTGTGATTTTGATAAATCTTCTGTCATAATGAAGTATGGAAAAGAGTTCTTGCCTAATATGAAGGGCATATGTGAGGCTGGTGCTAAATAAAGAATGAGGAATACTTATTTAATATGATAAAATATCGGGTACTTTTTGTTGCAATTATTACAGTATGCTTGATTTCAGGCTGTGGTAAAAGTAAAGCAAACCGCACTAATGCTAATCCTGCTGATTTTAAAGAAAGAAGGGTGCCGCGAGAGAATGCGAAGCTAAAAGCTGGGGGCTTGCGTGCCAAGAGTAATGTGGATTTAATGTCTAATCCTGCGAATCCGCATCGTCCTAATGACACTATATCAGTTGCGCAGCAAAAAGGTGCAGCTGGCACAGCAAGGTCAACTCAAGATAATAAAAATACACCAGGCTATACGCAAAGTATATTAAATAAAGGTAGTGCTAATTAAGAGATATGCCATTTATTAGAGCTGCAATATACCCAGGTACATTTGATCCAATAACGTTTGGTCACTTAGATATAGTGAGGCGTGCTTCAAAATTATTTGATAAGCTGCTGATTGGTGTTGCTAACGACAGTGGGAAGAATACACTGTTTTCTCTTTCAGAACGTGTATCAATAATACAAGGTGAAATTGAAGCACTGAATCTCTCAAATATAGATGTTATACCGTTTCATGGGTTGCTGGTAGACTTTGCGGCTGCACAAAATGTAAAAGTTATAGTGCGTGGCTTGAGGGCACTTGCGGACTTTGAGTATGAATTTCGTATGTCATTTATGAATTATAAATTAAACCCAGGCATTGAAACTATTTTTCTGCCAGCGACAGATCAAGGACACTTCATTTCAGCAACATTCGTAAAAGAAATTGCAAGATTAAAGGGTGATTTATCAGGCCTTGTTTCAAAGACAGTAGCAAAAAAACTGGAGGAATATTATAGCTGATAAGATATGATAAACGACGCTATAATCTTGGCTGCTGGTCTCGGTAAGAGACTCCTTAGCTTAACTTATAATACGCCGAAACCACTCCTGAAAATAAATGATAAGCCAGTACTAGGGCGCATTATTGATAACCTAATGAGTCTCAATTCTTTAGAGCGGATCATTATCAATGCGCATTATCTTAAAACTCAGATACATCAGTATGTTGAGCAATCCAATCATAGAAAAAATATATTAATTTCTGATGAAGACGAAATCCTTGAGACTGGCGGCGGCATATATAATGCTATGCAAAAATTACAAGCTGACGTCTTTTTAGTGCATAATGGAGATATTTTGATCTTTGATCAGGATAATACCGCACTAAAAGCATTACTAAAAGCCTGGGATCCAGATAGTATGGATATATTGTTACTTCTTGCGACAGATGACAATATGTTAGTAAAAAGCGGGAAAAATTCAGACTTTTTGCTCAGCGATGATCATAGAATTATGAGGCCAACTGAAGGGGCAAAAGAAGGTTATACATATGCTGGAATTGGCATAATCTCTATGAATTGTTTTACTGATATTAGCAAAAAGAAATTTTCAATCACCGATATATTATTTCGCTCCACTTTCGAGACTTATCGTCAATATAAATTTTATGGCCTAAAATTACCAAAACAGAGCATTTGGTACGACATGGGCAGCCTAGAAACTTTTCACGCAGCTGATTTGCATGCGCGTGCACTTGGTTTGTGATGCGCATGAATTCTTGAGTATTTAATATAACATTATAGTGTTTTTGCGAATGCTTTTATAGTAGTGGCTATGAGGCGAAGTGCAATAAAATCTACTAAAACTTCGAGCGATGTCCTGTTAACGCTCTTATTTAGCTGATAAGCATTAAAATTCCAAAGAGTTGTAATATGATATATGACAAAAGCGTATTTATTAGACGTTAGAGAAAAAAATTATGTCTTTATAGATAAATATCTATTCACTATCTGGGAATTTGCTATATAATGCAGAATTATGGATAAGGTGATGTTGCTAAAAATGGCTTTAATTTAGATAAATAAAAAATGGAGAATGTTAGGTATATCAAAGTTTTTGGTTACCGCCTCAGGTTGTGCTGCTTCTATGAAAATAGCACCTCTTTTAAATGGGAGCTTCATGATTTTTTGGACAAAAGTCGGTGGTGCAGGAGAGAAGTATCTTGATGTACGCGATCATCTGAATGTATCTACTAAACGGCTGTTTAAGGGCAATATTGTTGAGCTGTATGCACAAAAATATGATGCAACTGGTATGCCAAGTGGCTTTGCATTTAAGTGTAGTGTTCATTCTACAGTATATAATCGGCTGAGCATCCTAATGCCTCCGATAAGTATTATACCACTTATAGATGCTAACTTCCTTGTTAGCTGGAATGGTCACGCGCAGAAGTATAGTGCAGATGGCACAGCTATCGGGAATGAGTTCAACTCTTCTATGAAAGATCAGATTTGTCAAGATGTTGCGTACCTTCTAAATGGAAGCTTTGTTTTTGCATTTACTGATGCTAGATTTGGAAGTGTGTCGTTTCAAATAAAGAGATATGATGTAGATGGCACTTTTATTCAAAGCAAGGATAGCTATTATTTTTCAGGAGCCAATGGAAAAGAAAGTATGGCTGTTGCTTCGCTTATGAACGGGGGCTTCCTCGTCGCTTGGCTAGCGATGTTAGGTGATAGAAGTGGCTGTGAAATTTATGCTCAAAGATATGATGCAAACGGAGCTCCTATTGAACCAGGTGTGTTGCTGCCTGTGCCAGAGAGCAAAGTTGCCGCTTTAACTAAAGAGTTACAACGAGCGGAAGAGGCTTTGGTTAGCATGAAATCTTTAGAAGAAAAGTCGAAAAAAGAGGCAATGGATGCTTTAGCCTTAAAAACTTCTAGCTGCAACACAGCGCAAAAAAATGCAGAGACTGAGTGGTCTTTTTTCAGTAAAATAGCATTTACAGCTGCTGCTGTTTTCATACCTTTCTTGATATATAAGTGCTATCGCACATTGGGTAATCCAACAATAGTAGAAAATTTTGGAGCCGTAGGACCTGCAGCATTTGCAGGTGGTATTGCTGCAAATGTTATGCCAGGCGTTGAAAATATGAAAATTACACATAGTCGGGTGGTCGATAATTTTGAGAGTGGCTCACATGATGCAGATATCACAGCAAGCAGAGAGATATCTGGCTACACTCCTCTTGAGTGGTTGCTTGCCGAGACTGCCTGTGATATGCAGCCCGCTCTTTCGTTTGCTATTAATTATCTTTAAGAAAACCTATTGTGGCTTAGCGTAAGGACTCTCGATCTGATCCACCGCCTGCGAATTTTCCGTTCGTCTCGAGGGGCTGGTGGTAAGGTGTCACAATGCCTTTTTCGTTTTGCATCAAGTGACAAGTAACCCTTCGAGACGGCGCAGAGCGCGCCTCCTCAGGGCGAACGGAAAATTCGCAGGCGGTGGATCAGATCTCGATGCCTTACGTAAAAGTATATGGATCTATATCCACCTTGATTTTTATATATTTCGGTATTTTTGTTGCATTGAGCAGTTCTTTGATTAGTTCTTGGGCTGATTTTGCCGTTTCTTCTTTATTGACCTTGACGATTATGCGATATCTATACTGTGAGCGGAGAAAAAAGATTGGTGCTGGCGTTGGCCCAAGCATTGTGTTATCAGAGATTTTGACAGTCCGTATGAACATGTTTAAGAGCTGTTCATCTTTACACGAAAATATGATAAGTGCGAGCCTGCTGAATGGTGGCATATTTGCCGCTTTTCTATCCATTATTTCTGATTCCAAAAAACGCTCTCTATTATAAGATGCGAGGTTTTGCAGGACAATACTATTTGGATTATAAGTCTGTATGCAGACTAGGCCCTTTAGTTGTTCACGGCCAGCCCTTCCTGATACCTGATGTAATAATTGATAATTTTTTTCAAGTGTTCTTGGGTCGCAACCAGAATTGTTAGCATCTGCATCAATAATCCCCACTAGATGCAAATCTTTAAAGTGCAATCCTTTTGCAATAATTTGAGTTCCTATAATTATATCTACTTCATTGTTATGTATTTCATCTATAATTTTTGACGCAGCCTTCTGATTTGATACTGTGTCGCTTGTGAGTACCCTGATCTTTGCATATGGAAACAGAGTCTGTATTTCTTCTGTGACTCGCTCTATCCCAGGGCCATAGGCCAACATCTGTTCTTGGCTATTGCAACTTGTACATAAATTCGTATAGGGCGTTGTATATCCGCAATAGTGGCACTGCAATATATTCTTTTTTTTGTGTAACACTAACCAAAAATGGCAATTTTTGCATTGCGCTTTTGTTTTGCATGCTTTGCATATGCTGATTGGCGCGTACCCCCTGCGATTTAAGAAGATGATCGATTGCTTTTTTGCATCCAGTGTCTCTGAAATATGATTTTTCAGGGTATTAGATATCCAATGTCCTCTTGGCAATATTTCGTTATTCATATCTATAATATGAACTTCTGGCATTGCAATTTTTGAAAATCTTTCTGGTAAATTTACATAATTATATTTTTGTATTTTTGCATTTAGAAATGTTTCTATTGATGGTGTTGCGGATGCCAATATTATCGGGATTTTTTCTATTTTTGCACGCACAATTGCCATATCTCTTGCGTTATATATAGAACCATCTTCTTGTTTGAATGATGAGTCATGCTCTTCATCTATAATGATAAGTTTTAAATTCGAGAATGGCAGGAAGAGCGCACTCCTCGCACCTATGGTGATGCTACACTCTCCATTGATGGCTGATTGCCATGCAATTTTTTTGTTTTTGGGTGTTACACCAGAATGCCATTGTAATAATTTATAACCTGCAAATGTCTCTTGCAATCTTGTTAAAAGGTGAGTGGTGAGGACAATTTCTGGAAGTAATATCAAAATTTGTGCGTTTTGACTTAAAACATGTTTTGTTAAATATGAATATACAGCAGTCTTCCCAGAACCTGTAACCCCATCTAGAAGAGTAACATTGAAATTTGAGATATTTTTTATGATTGCGTCAGCTGCAAGCTTTTGCGTATCAGACAAATTAATTTTTATATCTTGAGGGGTGTGTTGTCTGTTGCTATGCTCTTGCTGTTTTGGCTTTGTGGTGAGCGCCTGATTATATATGGCCATTTTTAAGACTATACCGAGTCCAATCATGTTATATTCCGCAACCCACTGCAAAAATAATTTCATGTTGCAGGGTAATCCAGGGGTTTCATATATTTTTAGGATTGATTTTAAGGGCTTGTCAGTAGGTTGTATTTCTTTTATTTCCCAAATTACGCCTATTAATTCATCGTTGCGGAATGGGACTAGCACGAATTGTCCAATTTCCAGCTTCTCAAGAAGAGAATCGCAATCTGTTTGATAATCAAACAATTTATTTATTGGCAGAGGCAAAAGCACGGAAATTATCATATATAGTATTTTCCATTTAAGTTAATATGGCGTCGCTCCGAAGCTCTAGTAGTTTTGCTTGCTACACTTCGCATCATAGCTCCTAACTCACGCATTCGCGAAAACACCATAGCTAAAACAACTAGATCGAAAGAACTATAGATCTATCACTGTAATGGTGCCGTTCACTACCTATGATTTGATAATCTTCATGTCCTTTTCCAGCTATTAATAATACATCATTATTATTTAACTGAAGAATCGCAGCTCTTGTTGCAAGTTCTCTGCCAGCTATTTCCAATACCTTTGTTTTGTCCTTTATGCCTGATAAAATTTCCGATCTAATGACTGCAGCATCTTCATTTCTTGGGTTGTCATCTGTCACTATTATGTAATCTGCTAGACTCTCTGCGATCTCTCCCATTACTGCTCTTTTTCCTTTATCGCGATCGCCACCGCATCCAAAGAGAACGTAAAGTTTGCCAATACATCTTCTCTTTAGGGTCAACAAGACTGTTTTTAAGCCGTCTGGAGTGTGAGCATAGTCAACATAGATTGACGCTCCATTCAAAACTTTAACCAACTCGAGCCTTCCTGGTGCTGCATTTATTGTAGGAAAGCATGAAAGCATGTCATCTAAATTTAAATCAACAGCTAACCCAAGACCAATAGCAGCAAGTATGTTGTATGCCTGAAATTCGTATTGCAGTGGAAATAATATTTTATACTTTTTATTAAAGATGTTTACTGTTATATAGCCATCCTCAAGCGAAAGAAGCTTTAAATCTTTTGCTGATTTTCCATATTCTATAATTTGAATATTTCTTTCTTTGCAAATCGATTTCAATTTATCAAACTCTGGAATATCAGAATTTAATACAGAGACTGCGTTTGGCTTTAAGATCTCATGAAACAATATCAATTTTGCATTGAAATAAGAATCCATTGTTCCGTGGTAGTCCAAGTGATCTTGAGAAAAATTCGTGAATGCTGCAGCTTTTAAATTAATACTATTCATTCTATGCTGCATCAGGCCATGACTTGATGCTTCAAGTGCAACGTGTGTGACTTTTTGCAGCACTAATTGATTCAAAAGATCATGTAGGTTTATAGCATCAGGCGTCGTAAGAGTAGTATCATTGTTTTTTATTTCTATATTATTATCAGATAATAAGATCCCTAAAGTTCCTATTGCGGCACTTCTCTTTCCAGCCGCTTGAGCTAACTGTAGATAAAAATTAGAGACAGAAGTTTTTCCATTTGTTCCAGTGCATGCGACAACGTTTTCAGGTTGCAAGGGATACATAATTGAGGCAAGCTGATTTACTGCAAAGAGAGGATTTTCAGAGTAATAGTACGAAATATTTGGCAATTTTTCTATTTTGAGCTGCTTATCTAAAACAATTGCCACGGCTCCGTTATTTATAGCATCAAATATAAATTGCCTTGCTAAATTTTCATCTTGCGCTGTTGCAATATATAAATCTCCGCGAAGAACCTTCCTAGAGTCATTTTTAATTGCTTTAATATTTGATAAATCTACTTTATCTAGCATTATATAGTATTTTCCATTTTAAGTTGTGATATACTAAGGGCTTCCTTTGTTATAATCAAGTAATTGGTATCATAATATGAGTAATAAAAGAAATATAGATCTATCTAAGTTTACATCGAAACAGGGTTTTATCATTAAGTGTCCAGTTGGAGCGCAAGCATCCCCTGCTGGCGACTTAAATGGTGATGGCATTGTAGATATTATACTAAGCTCTAAAATGGTTTTTTGGGATGCAACAATACCACAACCAAACCCAGCATATGTGGTATATGGGAAAAATGGGACAAGGGATAACATAGCAGATCTTACAAATATAGAAACAAATGAAGGTTTTAATATTACTGTATCTAGTGATGTTATAGGCAACCATGATATAGGTTATACTTGGAATTTAGGGGATTTCAATGGTGATAATATAGACGATTTTGCTATTGGAAGTAACAGTTTATCAAAAATTTTCATTATATATGGCAAATCTTATAAAGATGTAGGCTATAAAAATATTGAACTTACTAATCAAGGCATCACTATACATAATACTTCAGCTCATATGGCGAAAGCTGGTGATTTCAATGCAGATGGCCTTAAAGATCTACTAATTTTGGACGATCATATGGCATATATAGTAAAAGCAGTTGAAAAGGCTTCGGATTAGAGTATAGTGAAATAATTTATGCATTATTCATTAGATTTTCGGATTAGAGTAATAAAGTTTATAGAAAGTGGTAGCAGTAAGTCGGAAGCATCG
>JABFOW010000073.1:0-17285 GCA_022817725.1 Archaeoteleia sp. ZL-2020 | reverse complement strand
TGTGGAAAATAAAATGGAAAATGCTGTTATATTAACATAACTGAGTTATGTTAATTAATATTAACATAAATCAGTATGTCATATTAATTAATATAACTAACTGAGTTAGTCATATTAATATGACTGTTATTAACATGACTGAGTATGTAAACATTTCAAAAACAAGATAACTTCCATATGTACAATTGAAAATCCAAAATACACATATGAATAATATTGGCTGCTTTTATGTTTATATTAATTATTTATTAATTACTATGTTACTCATAGTCGAAAAATTTACTATCTACTATTATTCAGAAACATGTATCATCTTAATATATATAAACTTAATTACAAGTTTTTTCTTCATGTTAACTTTCTATCTGAAATCATGGAGACAGTAAACAGAATTTAAGAGAAGAATTCAAACGAGAGAAAAATCATTTGTTTACTTTTCAAAAGCGAAGATGTGAAAACGATCGTGTTTGCAAATTTCACATTAAAGGCAAAACATCTTGCCTACGTTTTGCAACAAGTAAAGTAAAGTTCACATTTCTATCGATTAATTCTTTGGACGATAATTAGATTCCTTATAAAGATTTATACGTCAACTTATATTAATGTGAATGAAAGTTACCGAGGTTTGTAAACTAAAACGTGTAATTCAACTCAAATATATTACAGTAAATGTAAATCATTATGAATAGTGTTCATTCAGTATATACAAGTAAAAATTAAAATCGAAACATGCACTTCGATTGTAATTATTGCTTGTACAGACCGAATTCATTTTGTATATATTGAAAATAATTACCAAGCATATTTATTATTTCTATTATCAATCATGTTTATATTATATTACTTACATCATAATTATGATTATACCCTTGACATTTCTGGTTTTTTAAAACATAACTGTATTCAATATCATCTCACTGTTGCTCTGATTTGGCTAATTTCTACTACAAAGACCATTTAATATCTGACGAAATTAAGTCGTTGGAACGCGGTAATATAATACTGTACAAGAATTTTATACTACCTTGATTAATGTACGCATTTCTGGTTTTAAGGGATGTGAAAATAGTTATCTCAATTCATTCTTCGCAAAGAAACATTATTCGAATATATTGAATACAATTTAGAAGCTTAGTATTGTATTAAAAGAGTTCAGTAATTATTTAGTCGAATATCTGTAAAAAACAAACCGCCAAGTATTTTTTGGAAACGATTTCAATTGAATTTAAATATGTTCGATAATTATTATATCAATCAAATTTTTTGTAAGTTAGGTCTTATTATTTTTGAAAAGTTTAAATTTGCATTCTCATTGAAATTTTATTTCAACCTTTCCAACACCCCTTTACTTTGTTTGAGTACAATATAGCTATTTTGTGGAATATTGTAATTGGATATTTTTAAGGCTATTGTTAGGGATATTTATTAACAGTATGAACAATTACGATTATTACTTAGGCCTATCTATGATTTCATTACTTGTTGACTTTATTTAAGTATATATTAGATTTTTTAGAAATGGTTATCAGGAATATTTTGTCGGTATTTTTTAGGAAGATGGTGTATAATATGATGAGATAATACGATAAGACAAGGGTATTTAACTTCTGATAATAAGATTATGTATGATATAGCTTAGGGACTGATTTAGCGGCGAATCTGTTTAGAAGAGCTTTCTAGATCAGAGAGACTAAGAAGTCGAAGAGTAGTTTGTAAAAGTGTGAAGAAGAATCGTATTTGAGGTGTAGTATTTAAGAAATTATTAGTTAAGTAGCTATGCAATATAATCAGTGATTTCCACCGCCATTCATTATAAAATTTCCTATGTTTTAAAATTAAACTGTTGTACTTTATTTCCAAGAACCCGATGAAAATAAATAACGTTACAACTGGCGCCCAACGTGTGGGGCTGGCGATGTCGGAGTCACTGATTTCAAGATAGAGCAAAGTAGAAACAATTAAAGAATAAAAAATGAATGACTTAACATAATTGGCAGAAAACAAGCACTCCGAATGTAAAAGCACTCAGAATAAACAAGCACTCCGAATGTAAAATCACTGGGACAAGAGCTTAAAGAAACTGGGGAAAAAGGAGGTGGTGTCCCAGACGGAAGAAATTATGGGAGATAGAGGTCAAAACGACGAATTGAAACAAATAACCGAGAAACTTTTAAATCAAGTCAGGGAGTTAAGTAAATGAAAAGATGGAATAGAAGTAACGATTGGGCAAAGATTAGAAGGAACACAGATGATTATTCAATCAGTGGTAAATGGAGAATTAAGAAAGATGCAGAAACAGCAACAGCATAACAAAACTTAGATAACCGCCTGGAGGAAACGGCTAGGTGGTATTCAGAATTATCGGAGGTGGTCGACAACTTAGTAAAGAAGACCAGTGCGCAAAGAGTCACAACTGCAGAGCATGGAACGGAGCAAGGAATTCGGGAAAGAACAGGGAATGAAAGCAGTAAAGAACCACAAACAGCGACAACAGGAGCAATAATGTTCAATCCGAGAATCAGTCCACCAAGCTTTGCTGGATCAGGGGGAGAGAAGCCAACGAAGTTCATGAGAGAATTAGAAGACTACATAAGGATCATCAGAGGAACATAGGAGGACACGAATTACCTGATAGGTGGCTGGATCAGAGGAACAGCAAAAGAATGATGGAGCTGGTGAAACCAGACAAAGTGAATATAAGAATGTTCAAAGAAAAGTTCCTAATGAGATATTGGAATAAGAACATGCAACAAAAAATAAGAAGCAAGATAGAATTCGGACACTACCAACAAAGTGAAAGGATGTCAAGGGTGACCTACACAGTAGCAATATTCGGGAATGCTAAAGACCTGGAGCCACCAATAAATGATAAAGAAATAACAAGGCAGCTATCACTGCACTTTGGACAGGAGATAAGGACAGCAGATCGGTTTGTGACAAGGACAGCAGATCTGTTCTGTTGTGTGACAATGAATAATCAGAATTGGCGGAGCGAAAGAGGTCACGAAGAGGGACAAAGGAACCAGGACAGATAGGGACAGCCAGAAAAGAATAGCAATAATTATGGAAGAAATTTAAACATAAGAGGAAATAACAATGATCGAAACAAGGAAGTTACGAAACGTAAACACGTTATACACTGTAAATGTTCAGGCCTTCTGTCAATATTGCGAATGTGAAACAGAGTTAGAACATTTGTGGTACAGAGGAAGGTAAGTTAAGAGGTCAAGCGGGAATATCCTTCCGGACAGCTGTGCGCATGTAAAACATAATTGGAACATATGCATAGCCAAAGGAAGGCAAAGAGGGAAAGGTCTTAAACGGGAAATGTCTTCCAGATAGCCTAGCGAAGCAAAGTTGGAGCATTTGCTGGGCCGAAGGAAGTTAAAGCGGGAGAGGTCTCGAGCGCGCCACACGGTGGAGTAGAGAGTACTATTGGTAGGGTATTGAACGTAGCTAGACAGAGAGTCTGAGGATAGAGGAGCAAGGGATGCCAAATAGAAATAGGAATAATATCATGCGAAAGTGTAGAGAGAGAAAAAGTATAGGGAGTGTTAATTAGAGGAGAAAATATAGCATACGTGTCATGTATCCGTATTATAAATGAGCTAGCCGTGGAAAAGGAGTTACGACAAATTGAATAGAGTGGAAGAAAGAAGAGGAGAGTAGACTAGTCAGTTAAAATAAAAATTGCGAGACATACGAAAATTTGTAAAATCTTTGTTCGCCATCGTCTGCGAAGGGAAAAACCCCTAACCGACGCATTTGTAATCATTATTGTATATAGAAGTGAGGAGGATTCTCACACACTTGTAAATAAAATACATTATATATATAAGTGTCTCGTTTATTGAAAGGCAAGTGCGTATACGGTTACAATAAATTGCATTTAGCAAACGTGTCTTTATTCCCACATTTAGAAAAATATTTCCAGACATTCGATTTTCCAATTTTTAGGTTAAGAACAATCTTAGGTTAAAATTAAGTTATATGATACGATTCCAATTGCCCTCCAATTTATAAAAAATAAACAATTTTTTTTTAGTTTTATATATAAGAAAAGTCGATTTACATTAAACTAGTAACTTCATTTGAGAGAAGGTACATGTCAACGAACATAAATCGTAGATATCCAGTTACAAAATGCTGCTAATCAGATTTTATTCTTTATCACTATGACGATCATTAAGTGACAACAACCTATGTATACATTTCTTTATATATAATTCAAATAAATATTAATAATTTTGAGTATAGTTTAGAAATTTTATTCATTTTCTATAGTAAATATAAAATAAATGTAATGTACAATTATAGATAGTTTGAGGAAAACATCGATAGTCAACGATAGTAAAAACTATACTCGATAACTATCGATCGTTTTTACTATCGACTTAACGAACACTAGCTAACGCACAAGCATTTCGGTAAGCGGTAAACAGCTATCAGCTAACTGTACGCATGCACACTAGACGAAGCCCAACATGCTTAAGGCTGGAGCACACGTGTCGGTATCGGTATACCGACAACGATTCGGTATAGGTATACCGGTGCCGAATCGGTCTTCAAGAGAACACGTTCAGGTGGTGCACCAACTAATCTGAAGAAGTATAAAGGCTGGAGCACACCCATCGGTATAGGCCAACCCACAAGTATTTCGGTAAGCAGTAAACAGCTATCAGCTAACGGTACGCATGCGCACTAGACGAAGGAAATTAACCTAGGAAATTCCTAGGCCAATGACAGCAATCTAAAGGCTGGAGCATACGTGTCGGTATCGGTATACCGACAACGATTCGGTATAGGTATACCGGTGCCGAATCGGTCTACGCAGTACCACACAAAAATTATGAACAAAGTTGGAATCGTTGATACGGATCTCTTTCTTACTTAAAGCAATAAAAGAAGACAGATATGTTCTGAGATCACCCCGAACATATCAATCGAAAACGCTATCAATTTCAAATTCAAATCTAATAAATAAATAAACTAATGGTTACAAAGTTCAATAAATAAATATCGCAAGGAATTAAACACATATAAATAATTACATAAATAAAATAAATAAGCAAATAAATAACGTTCGTTATTTAATTTAATAAAAATTTGTGTGGATATCGTGACTAAAAAAGAAAATGTACGATTATCGATTATCAATTAAAAAATAAATAAATAAATAATATAATTCAAAATTTAAAATTAAAATTCATTATTTTGAACAAAAGTATGGGAATAAAAGGTTTTTAAGAAAAACAAATAAATCAAAATATTTGTTGAATCAAGTCAATTTTATTGTTTATAAATATTTTATACAGTTTTATAATTTCAAATTGATTGTTTTAATTTGTATTACAATTCAAACATATCATTATATGTTCAATGACATTTTTAAATTTGTAATTGTTGGTAACTGTATATTCAGATACATATTTTTGTGTAATTTAATTTTTTTGTTTATATGTAAAATTAAAAAGAACTTTAAGTAACATGGAAAATATGTATATAATTATAAAATTACAAGCAATACAGTTACATGTAATAATAGTTGTATAATAAAGATCTTTATAGATATATATATGTATATATTTCAACCTAAACTTCCTATTTTTACACTCGTAAAACTGTATGTAATTTAGATTCTTATACAATATTAACAATGAGAATGTACACTACTAATACCGAGAGGTACGACATTTATAATTTTTTAATATTTTTACCTAATTTAATATTCGTAAATGTTTAACATTTCAAAATTCATCCATTCTCAATTGTGCATATTAATACTGTTATGTTGTGAGACAATTTGTATTTTCAAGTCTGTATATCTAAAAAAAAGGAATAGATGTTTTGCAATGTTTCCAAAATATTGTTTACAAGTATGCATTTTATATTAATAAATGCTCGGTTTTACAAGCACAATTGTATTGGAATAACAAATGTTTAATAAGTAAACCACACTTTTAAACCATTAAACTTTCAAATGTTTTTAATTTAACTATTATAAAAACATTACAAAAAATAATGCATATAGTCATAATAGTCATGTTATGAGATTAATCTTAAAGATAGGATTATTTATGGATATAAAGAGAGGCGAAAGAAGCACAAAATATGTTAATTTTGCAATACTTTATTAATAATCCTAGATAATAAAACATTGACAAATTTACAGTTCAAATGGCCGTACCACGCTCCAAGTTTAATTTTGTCTCCCTAGTATGTTCCCCATAGAATCGCTCTAATTTTCGGTTGAATTTAGAGTTTCTTTCATTAATATAATCAATGTCTGCGTCATCATTATGCATTCTCCTTCTACTGTACTGCTCACGTTTTGCAATCCTGTAAAATAGGTTTCAGTAAATTATATCTTATACAAATAAATTATGATTTAATAAATAAATATACATTTTATTTGTTTTGTACAGCTTTTAAGTTTGTAAATGTCATAAGTGAAGTTGTATATTATGTAGTTATTCTTGAGCATTCAAACTTTTGGTAAGTAGTGTATGAAGTATATTTATCACAGAATATATATTTTAAATGTATTATATAAATAAATATATAAAGATATACTAACTGTTTCTCCAAATCTTCAACCATCCTGTCTACTGCTTCTTTCTTATCTTCTTGTAAGCCATGAAGGATCGTATTTCTATCTCCATAAAATGCAGGTCCAAGCTTTTCTTTTGCAGCTTCATAGTTTTCCATATTAGGTTTAATGCCTTTAATTAACCTTTCATATTGACGCACTGTGGCTTGTTCATAGTCAGCAAACCCAGGATCAGGATTTTTCCTCTTCTTCTTTTTTGCTAAACGTTCTGCAACTGTTGCATCAATATGCAAAAGTTTGGTTCTGTCGTAATCATCACCCTGCAAAAATTAACAATTTTTAAAATGAATTGTACAAAAATACCATGCTAAGAAAATTAAACTGTTATAGATCATGACACATGAATGGTGAGTCTTATCATAGTCTTGACATCTATTTATTTAAACTAAAGACTCAGTTGACTTAGTATACAGGGTAATATATTAATTACCCTGCTGCATTTTAATTTAACCAGGCCAATATTTTGAACAGGTGGACAAATATTGAAAAAAGTTTCAAACAAAAGTTGCATCATTTCGAGGGGGACTTATAATGGCTCAGTCAAAATTTTGTTTCGATGGAGGTTTGGAGGTCAAATGAAAGTCAACTCCGTTTTTTCAAATGAAAATCCATATTTTGTATTACAAATTTGTATTCTATGAGACAAAATATGTAACTTTTGTCAGAAACATTTTTTTCTAAGTTCTTAATTTTTTAAGATATGAAGGCTTAAAACTAAAATAAGATCGATATTAAATGATTTTTAAATCAAATCAAATCAACTTTGATAAAAAAAATGTGATAACAAATGAGACAAAAGATTTTTTAAATTTTCTTTTCATCAATTTTTTTTCAGCAACTTTTTTATCAAGTTAATAAGAAGTTCTTTATCATTGAAAACGCACATTTTTTTCTCTTATTATTTTAAAATATTAAATAATTAAACAGTTTGTTATTAAAGAAAACATATTTTGTCTCTTACATTTTTTTATCAAAGTTGATTTGACATGTTTTAAAAATCATTTAATATCGATCGTTTTTTAGTTTTAAGTCTTCATATCTTAAAAAATTAAGATATTAGAAAAAAATAGTTTCCTATAAAATTTACGTATTTTTTCTTGTAGAATACGAATTTGTATGATACCTTCGTATTCTCATTATTTATTTATATTTATTTATTTGTTATACTGAAGATGACTCCAGAATTGCGAGTTGAAACGTCTATTATATATATATATTTTGATTTCCTTGTATTTATAATTTAATGTTGTTTATTTTAAACGATTTATCATATATTTATTTTGATTGCTTTGTAATGTAATTTTGTTTAATTGATTATGTTTTATTTACATCTGAAAGTATTTATTGATTTTAAAATTTTTTTGTATAATTTGACCTTTTAAAATTTTCTAATTCTTCTAACCAATTTTATGTAGCCTATCTTTTTGAATAATGCATCACGAATTATAATATAGACAATTACAAATATATTTATAATTGTTTCCTGTCGTGATTGGTATAATTGGTTTGTCTCAAATGCGAATAAAGTAGAAATCATTCAAATGAATCTGATTTTCATAATGTATGATAAATGAAATGAATACACATTTATAATAACCATTCAGGGATCTGCACACTGACTTAATATATTAAGCAAAGAGCCAATACAAATAAGTAATTATGGATTATATGAAAAATAATCGATATTCATAGTTACCTTTTCTTCAGCTTCTTTTCTTGCTGTCTCATCTTGAATAATCCATTCAGCTCTGCGTTGCCGTGATTCCCAATTAGAAGGTAATTTGTTACGTTTATCCTCTTCAACAACTTCTTGGTGATTCTGTACTCGTGCTTCATTCTAATAAAATATAAAATTATCAATGATATAACAAAGACAATATATACATAAATTTCGTGATACAATTAAATAATTCAAGTTTGCTATTATAAGTATTATTTGTGATTAATAAATAAAACTGTTAACAAATTATTTTCTATATGAACTATATTGTTCGCATTAATGAGGTGAAACTGTTTTTGAAGTGTTTCGCTTCTTTCAATACGTTTGCTTGAGCAATTCACTCCAGCGATACTTTTAAGCGTACATGAACATAAAAATAATATGAAACAGCATCCATCCAATCATTCTGTAGTGACCGAACATAGAATAAATATAATACATGATTTTGATTGGGAAAATGTAAATATCCTTGATAAAGAAACCCATTTAAGTAAACGATTGATTTTGGAAATGATACATATTAAAAAAACAACAAAATGCCATTAATTTGAGAACTGATATAGATAGTCTTGGTGTTATATATGACTAACTCATTTTGAATGAATAGGCATATTTACAAATTGAGACTTATCAACACCTGAATCATTCTCATATATGGATTCATAATCAAATTTTATTTAATGGACTAAATTTTCTTTTCTTTACATTAAAAATTTTTCCTTTGATTATTACTGCACAAAATGATAGGTGCCGAAACGTTTATTTTTTTACTTATGTATTTGTATTTATTTTTAACCATAACGTCAACTTTTGTATTTATTTTGTCTGAATTGTGATTTTTGACTCTTGTGAAAGTTGCGAAATTAGAATTTTTTATCTATAATAATTTTTGAAATTTGCTTAATTATTAACTAATTTATTATTTGTTTATTTTTGAGAATGTCATATTTCTATTTGCCTGCATAGACCAAATTTATTTATAATTATAATAAGTAAAAATTGTTTAAATATTCTATTACATTTTTAATCCATTTTAATAATATTTCTATTATATTATATATTTACAAGACAGATTATAAAATCACACTGAAAGCTGATGTATTGTTTGAAATACAAGGTTTATTCCAAACTAATAAAAAACTGAAAGGAATCATTATTTTCTCGGCACAATTAATCATTATCCAAGTTTATGACATTAACAATATAGAAAAGTAAAATGTTGTAAAACATGGGTCATAGAAAATATATTAAATTCTTCACTTCAAATTGAATTCAGTCTTTTTGGAATGATTCACTCATCATAAAATACAAATTAGCATTCAAACAACCAAACCTATAAAATAACAGAGTTCTTTGCAAGATTGTACAAAATAGAGAAAAAGCATAGAGATTCAAGCACTATTTATTCCTTTTCACACTAGTTGTGAGAAAAACTAAATGTTAACATTTTTCCTACTTTAAGAAAGTTAGGTTAAGTTGGATAGTTGTTTTAACAAATTTCTTAGTAGAAATGTAAGATAAGTCTTTTGTGTGAATCACTTCAAAAAATAACTTTTTCCCCATTTCCAGATTTTTTTTGGAGTGAGAACATAATAATACAATGAAAAAGCTGTAGATCTGAATTTAAATAATAAATATGCCAAGATGAATAAAATGCCTACCCTTTTGTTATGAAGTTCCTTTAAACGTTTTAAACGTTCCGCGTGCTTTTCAGCAACAGTTGTAGACTTTGATGCTTTATCGGCCATTACAAAAGTTAATTTTTCTTTTGTACACAATTTATAATAAGAGAAAGTAATGCATATAAATATATGTCTAATATATCAAATAACGAAATATGTTATGATCAGGGTGTCGAGACTCACATATTATAGTTCTCTGACACAGATTGCAACGTCCTCTATCACTTCCAAACAAAAAAATGAACTAAAGTAACGAGGAGGGGTACAGTACTAACCTAACCCCACTTAACCCGATACGATGATTGGAGGACAAGTGCGTCATTTCCGGTCAACTGGCGCCATCTTCGACTTCGTAAATAAATTTGGATCTACATTTGTTGCTGGACTATCTGTTGGGGCTATCAGGGATGCCAATTTAGTGGTTTTATCACCGAATCTGGTGATTTTGAAAAGCAGTTGGTGACACAATTTTCTATTTTGAGACACGTCGAAAATCTGGTGATATAGGAATCTTGTCGGTGATTATTTGGTGACATTTAAAAATTAGTTTTTTCGTCTTATTTCTCAACCAATCACGTAGTGTATTGGCCTTTTCAGCCCGTTCCAGCGATGCCAACTGTTCGTACGACGCAGTACCACACAAAAATTGAGTAATAAACGAGTTAACAATTTGTAAACCCGCCTTGCGTTGTACCAAAAACTATGATCAAAGTTGGCATCGTTGGCCTGTTCTTTTTTACAAAGTTCCGACACACAAAAAGTGACAAATTACATCGCCATTTATGGTGTCAGTACCACATGATCGTGAATTATTTAGCATTACGAAAATATACCACAACATGCTTAAAAAGAAACCTCCGTACACACAACAATTTAAATCGTGTTGGTTATTAGATCCAGGCTTAAAGGAGTGGCTACAAGCTGAGTCTGACAAAACCAGAGCTTTTTGCAAATTTTGTAAGAGGGATCTTGCAGCAAAATATCCGGATTTAATAAAACACAGTAGAACTAATGTTCATATACGAGCTAGTTTGCCATTCTCTGTTAACAGACAACAACAACTAAGTTTTTTGAAAAACAAGTAAACAAAAAAAAAGTTTTAGAAGCAACTTTGGCAATATACTGTGCTGTTCATGGTACTATACATGCTACTGATCACTTAAGTGCAATGTGTTCGAGTCTGTTTCCTGAAAGTGCTGCTAAAGATATTCAGTTACACAGAACAAAATGTACAAACATCATCAATAATATCGTAGGGTATCATTTTTCAGAAAAATTATGTAAAGATATCGGAGACAAAAAATTCAGCCTTCTTCTCGATGAATCTACAGACATAGTAACAACTAAAATTCTTGGGATTGCTATAAGGTATATAAAAAATAAATATAAAAGTTCTGTGTACAAATAATATCTGTGTAAAAAATAACTTCTCTTTATTTCTTGATCAATTAAATCATACCGATGTATATTTATTACGTATTTCATTTTTTATAGATATTTTTCTGTTGAAACAAAGAAAATTGTTACAGCATTTTTTGAATTAGTCGAAATATCTTCTGGTACTGCCGAAGGAATTGTCGATGGAATTGAACGAATATGTAATGCATTTGGCATAGACTTACATAATCTAGTCGGAATTGGCAGTGACAATGCATCTGTAATGACTGGGATTAACAATGGGGTTTTTGCTTTATTGAAAAGAAAATATAACTTGCAACATTTAGTGTTAATCAGGTAATGTTTAGAATACTTTATATATTATTATTATTATTGAACTATCATTTGGAATCTGTTTATGTAGGTGTGTATGTCACTCACTGCAATTAGCAGTTTCTCACGCAACAGAAGAAGCACTGCCCAGAAATTTGGATTTTATGATTCGTGAGACATATAACTGGTTTAGTCAATCATCATCCAGACAAATGGCATATAAGGAAATATATTCCTTAATCAATCTTGGACAAGAACCACTTAAAATACTGCAGATGAGCAATACAAGATGGATTTCCATAGAGCCAGCAATCAAACGCATTTTAAACCAGTGGCTCGAATTAAAAACACATTTTAGAATAGCAAGGAAAACTTGTTACTCGGCAGAATTGCTTTACAATCACTTCAATGACGATCGAAACAAAATATACCTGCTATATCTTCGAAATTTACTGGCTGAAGTACAATGTGTTAATAAGGCTTTTGAATCAGAATCTGCTGATATTTCAAAACTGTGCCAGGATTTAAAGAATTTACTCGCATCAATCAGTTCTAAGATATTGATACCTTCGGCAAAAATAAACATATTTAAAGACAAAATTGACGACCATCTTGATCCTCATCCATATCTTGGTTATGAATTTGAATCGACATTGAAAGAGACCTCCATTCATGACACTGAGAAAAAAACAATCAGGAGTCGTTGCATTAAATTTACAGTAAAACTTTTTGAAGAGCTTCAAGCTCGTCTGCCTAGCAATTTTACTGTTTTAGAAAAAATGCATGTGTTTCATCCTTCGGAATGTTTAAAACATAAGTTGCATAAGCTTCCAATCACGGATTTGGCAAAAGAATTTGTACAGGACCCACAAATTATATCATTGATCGAAAATCAGTGGAATAATTTGACAAACATTAGCTGGTCAAATGTGACAGCATCTGAAAGTTTATGGATAGAAATATATTTTTACAGAGATGCATCTGGAGAAAACCCATTTTACGAGATTTCGGAGTTAGCCATGCATCTGTTGTCACTGCCATATTCAAACGCTGAAATAGAACGGATTTTTAGTCAAATGAATATAGTTAAATCTAAATTAAGAAATCGACTGAAATTGAAAGCCGTTAATTCAATATTGCATATACGGTATGGTTTAAAAAGGCTTGGAAAATGTTGCCATTCATACGAATTGCCTAAAGATGTTGTAGCACAGATAGGTACGATGCAATCATATCAAAACAAAAATACAACTTCGCGACCAGCATCTACAACAGCTTCAACAGACGAAGATTTGATTGATAAATTAGATGAGTTGTTATTGTCTACTGATTAGTTTGATTGTGGTCTAAATTATATTAACAAAATACAAGCAAAGTTATAAATCTAATGTTTATTTTGTATGCATTGTTTGTTTTATTACTATGTTTTATTTTTTTATTTTAATCAATTAATCAACGTTTTCTCAACCTTTTCTGCTTCCTTCCAAATTGCTTTTAAGATGATTCGTCACTGACCTGGGAAGTTCAAATCTTCAGATTCCCGCCAAAACCAGTTTTTCTTTAATTACGCGACTTTGAATTACTATTTTTGCATTGAAAATGTATCTTCATTCATTCTTTGTGGTGTTTTAAAGATATAAATCAAATTTGAAGTATATTCATTGTTTTTTGAATGCGTGGCGAATACGTTCGTTTTGTTGTAAGTATTTCACGTTTCAAAAATCGACAGTAGTAGTAGTAGTAATTATTTGAATAGTCGAAGAATTCGAATTCATTTTGTTATTGTCTTAATACTAATTAATTTTTTACATTATAAAATGACAATATGTAAATATTATAACGAACCTAACATAATATTAAACCAATTTAAATTAAAATTAGAGTGCAGAAAAATCTGGTGATTTTTGCCCCAGAAAAGTGATTTTTGAACACTCTTTCAGTGACATGCTGTATGTTCGAGTTGGCATCCCTGGGCAGCACTGACCTACAGGCCTTATGGGAGATTGAACCCCCTGCCCCTGTGACCCCGGGTTCTGTTTGTAACACAGGAAAGTAAATTTCTTATACACACATTTTTTTCGTTTGTAATTTTGGATAAAGCAAGCAAGAATATTTTGAACAAACAGAATTCATTTATTGTATGAACATATTAGAGTATCATTAGACTGACTTTAAATTTGATATTGTCGTAAGTACATTCATACACATCATTTTAAGGCCGCAAAAAGTGTATACAAATTGTTTTTTGTTTTTATTTTTAAATTTGTCTGTTATAAAGTAAACAATATCAACGCTATAAATAATAAATTGTATATATTTATCGTTATTCTTGGTTCATTTGAGTCATCGCTATTTTCAGTCATAACAGTTTACTACTCTTTCTTTGTTGATACTTTTTAAATACAATTTTCGTTTTAAGGAAGGTTATGATTAAAATGCAGGAGGATCTGGAGCCTTATTCTCAGTCGCTCATGAACGCGTGTTTGAGAAGAATCGTTTGTGAGAAAATATGGCAACACTGTAATATGAATATAATTCAATATGTATAAGTTTTCAATCTATTTGTTTATCATTTATATATATATATTAACTGTAAACATGTTTATTATTATTTATTTATGTAAAATATCCTGCATTATTTTCATATTGCAATGTTGTCATAATTTGTTTCAAGTAATTTTTCTCACAAACGTGTTCGTGAGCGACTCAGAATAAGGTTCCTGATATACAAATAAGATTTGTTGAAAAAATAGGTTATGTAGCAATCTTCTGTTGTGGTCACAAATTGATTTACAAATTGTTATACCTTCCCTATAAGACATACTTTTCCTCCAAATCATCAATTGACCTATGTTCGTTAGGACAATGGGGACTTATAACATGCAGGTTAGACAATTGAAGCAGTCATAACATGCAGCTTTGACAATTTAAAAGTTATAGGCAAAAACCTAGAAGCTTTATACAAAATGCAAACCAAAATTATACAGTTAAATTTTAGCGAAGGACTAGAAGCTTATGGAATGATCAAAAAAGAAATATACAGTTTAGACGTTGGACTATTGATAAACACTCTTAGCGTGTGCTACCCTCATCCAGAATATTTTCTCGATCTTCCTTGCAAAGGCAAAATTTAAATGAATTTCATACTATGCCATGTTATGGTCGTAACGAATATGTGGCTAATAGTATTGCCACAAATGGTGGAACATGGAACAGGGTTATTATAAATGTTGCATCGATCAAAACTGTTATACCCAGTCCGTTATTAACAGTGTTTGCTGCGACAAATGCATATATTCTGAAATTTACTAAAGATTTAAATATGGAATACAGTTAGTATGGAATTGTGTTCCCGTGTCTGCTCCCAGGAAATATTGTGAATTACTCTAATGTGTGCAGGACAAAGGGATTATTATTTTCTACATCAGAGAAATATGCGCAAAGTGCCTTTAAAACAGTTGGAAAAAGGCTTGTTACAACTGGATATTTTTTACATGGATTATGCGTAGGCATTACAAGATTACTTTATGAAATTTCATCCACTGTGGTGATGAAAGGAATTGTGAGAGTCGTGGAAAACAACAGAGAATGCACACTAAGAAGATATATGGGATAAATTTGAAAAATTATATTCAAGTTTCTTTTATACGTAATTGAAAAGCTAATTTATATAAATTCTATTAATTTACATAGAATATAGTACACTTTATATAAATTATTGTTTTATGAGCTAAAAATATTAGCTATGTTAATTTTAATTGAAGATTGGATTAGGATTTTTGGTTAGTTAAACATGCTTTTAATTTTATCTACATTGTGGGCAACTTCAATTTCATCGTTTTCAAATTTGAATACTATTTTTTACGAAAACAACATTCGTAATTTTTATCCTAACCATTGATACAAATAATCATAATCCAATGCATTTCTTTTAGTCGTTTTAGAATATTTATTTTTGCCGCGATTAAATTCACCGGGCCTGAAGGCTGTAATTGGTATATTCGTTGCATAATTTAATACATTATTATGAAAGTTTGTAGTCAATCTATTTGTCTCATAGTTTGAGCTTGGGGTTATAGTAAATTTACTTATGGGATTTGATGTTATGGTAGATTTACTTTTGGAACTAAGTAAATCGCTTCTTGATGTTGCGGTAGATTTACTGGTCGTGAAACTATTTAAATCGCTTTTGGGCGTTGTAAGAGATTTGTTAAGTTTTGCAAGAACTTGGTCGACACACGTATCACAAAATACAACAGGACAACCGCATTCGCGTGTTATAGCTGCCATTGTTATTGTAGACACTGGAGTTCTTGAAGTTGATGCGATTGTTGAATGACTGTAAATCAAGCTTGTTGTATCCATTTTTTCCGCACCGGGTGGTATGGTTAGTGATGTCGTAGGTACAGTTGTGTGATCAGGTGGCAACATTTTTCCTGGTTCTGTGTAGATGTGACATACGATTTTCAACAGACCTTCGGTTTCAGATGCAGTTGATGCAGTAAAGAGTATTTCGACTTCCAGCTCTCTTGTGTCTAACCCACCCTTGATAACATGCATAACTACCTTGACGAGTTGTGGAGAGCGATTCGTGCATTTGAAAAAGACAATATTACCATGTAGGCGAATTATTTTGTCATTTGGCGGCCATTCCAGAGTCGTAGAATCGTAAACGTCTTTCTCCAAATGTTTGCAGTAATGTTCTTTAGTCGCGATGAAATGAAGCTCGTGCAGCTGATGCCAACCTTGCACTATTTCACCAGAAATTATATTTTCGTCATACTCGTCCGAAATTGCAAAGGTGAATTTGACAAAATAGTAAAGATAGAATAGTGTTTGAAGGCGCATTTCGTACTGCGAAATGAAAATTTTTTTCCTTGACACGGGACAGGAAGGAAAATTCTGAAAACATTCATTCAACCGAAGTCCATTGCCATGTTAAATTTAGTGCCGGAATAAAAGTCATGCTTATCGGTTTTTTTCAAATCATTCAATTTTATAGCGATATAAGCAAACTACAGATTAATGTGGTTTAACAACTTGTTGTATAATTCACTATTTCATATTTGTATGATGAGAAATCTCAAATCATATTAGTTTTGGTTAAAATGCGTAAATGGGAAGGTTTCCTGGAATGAATAGTTGTGTATAATTCAAATACTCTATGATAAGCCTAAAACATCTAGTTTTTCTTTATAACCCAGTGCTTCACTTTTCCCACAGTAATATCACAGTGATAAAACATTTTGTCACAAATTTGCCGCCAGTTTGACGCGAGTGTCAAACGAGAAAATCGCGAAGTTTGAACCCCCTGAATTCTAAAATGCAATATGTCCTAAACGATTATAATCGATAGTTACTGAGCTACATGGAAATACAAAAATGATTCACCGCTAGATGGCACTAACATACAATTTCATGTAGGATTAGATGTCAATGCATGTAAATGGTGATTTCGATATACTAATGATTTAAAAATATTGCTAAAATATTAAATTTAAACAATTATTTAAATTAATTACAATCACATTTACTGTGATTGTAAAGAAAAAACTATTTTATA
>JABFOW010000072.1:0-17319 GCA_022817725.1 Archaeoteleia sp. ZL-2020 | reverse complement strand
GAAAACATTATACTTATTGGATGTCTCGTGTATCGGACCGACATCCGATCCAAATACCCGCACCTGGAAAATCCGCCTTAGACTCGTATGCACGTATCGACATTGGTTAAGACAGTAACGGCCATTGTAAAGAACCATGCAGATTCACACGGTGTATTTAATAATAGAGTAAACTCGTCTTTTTCTCACAGAGTCCCACACCACTTGCTCTTCTTTCTCGGGAGGCGCCTTACTTTACCTGAGCTACTCCGCGCACCATCCCACGCCGACGATGAGCAGGTGACGAGCCAAATCCATCCCGGCGTGGGTTGCGATGCGTGTTTTCATGCGAGAATACTCCTCTCCGCTGCTTCCTCGATTTCTTCATCCAAGTTGGTGTAGGTTATGGGCTACGGGTCAGTTTTCGCGGGGCCATACTATCGTACGATTAAGATACTCCTAACGGATAAGAACCGGGCATGCTGCGAACTCGCCTATTAAGATAATTAATTGGGAGAGGAACGAAGACTGGATAACACTCCATTAATTATCGTATCGTTCAAGAGATCTCTCATATTCTACGCCAAATTGCCAAGGGGTACTATAATCGAATTAAAAGTCTCTTCGTGGGTGTTGAACCATACCCTTTTATCTTCTTTATAGCTTTTGTAAATACGTTAACAGTGTTGCCAGATCAGGAATATTCATTCTATAGTTTTATAATTTTGTTTTGGTAATAAATTAACAAGTAGTATTTATTTATATCTTTTATTTAGTTTATTTGATTTAATTCTTCTTAAATATAAGTAGGTTGTCACTACACATATGAGACCCAAGTCAGAAATAATTAATACCCTATCATTTTCGACACGAGTCAACAGCGGTCAAACAAAAACGCCGAAAGTAAGAGGCAAATTAGTCGTTATAAATTCTATCCTTCCTACTTATTTTTCATATTTCACTTTTCGAGCCGTGATGACCTCTGTCACCGCGCTTGAAGGGAAACCTCGGCGTCTCTGAGAACACATTATACACTGGCCTGAGACGGTACAGGAGAAGCACGGGGTATAAATTTCCTTAAAACACCGGGAGCTCAAAGGACGAACTCATACATCCGTTCAGCTGTCGCACGAGACGATTATGGGACCGCGCTAAAGAAAGAGAGCAGGAGCAAAGGATCCTTGGAACAGGACGCGGGCTGTCCGAAGAGGTCGTGCTTCCGGGTTTTCTACTGCATTAGATATTCACATGGTGGAACCACAAAATGTATAAAGTAACCGCACCTGGTGTTGGTACAAATTGCATTGTCAGTGTCTATAACCTGATCGTCTGGGTACGATAAAATTGCAATACTTCCGGACGATTCAGATAAGCTCTCATGCTTCTCAAGCTCAAATGTATATTTTTATTATTTAAGGTTAGTTTTCATTTATAGAACATAATTATTAATAATATCTGAAATATTTTTAAATGGATGTGCAACGTTCCTAGGCACGAGCATATGTGCAGCCTGTGAATTGAAGATCTTGAGTGTACTTAGATGTGCTGGGATATCTCAATCGTGGGAAATCGAACAACTTTCTGTCGCTGCGTAGGTGTACTTGCATACTGCTTCACACTTTTGAGAAAGAACACTCTCTTGGACAAGTGCAACGTGGTATGAGAGAAAACTTTCGATTTCACAAGAAGTGGGATAAAGGAAACGCTTTCAGATAAATGTTATTACAATACTTTATGACACATATGTGATGTATTTTTAAATACAGATAAATTGTTGTTAACCTTTTGCTTGCACATTCTAGGAAACACTACTATACGTTATGATAAGATAAAAACATTTTATGGATGTTTCAATTAAATAAAAATAATTGTAATAGTTCTATCAAATCGAATTTGTAATTTAATCGATTAAAATAGTTAAACTAATAGTATTTCGAAACCCAAACGTAATTTATTAAACTGTAATTGGATCGCATAATTTTCAAAACTTCTGACTCTGTTTATGCATTCAGAACAATCGGTATAGATTTTACGCTCTCAAAACAGCATGACGCACAATGGCAAAGGAAGAACTGAAATGTTGTCTTGAAAGTTGTCAGTAACGATGCGATTAAGTACTGTACGCTGTGAGTCAGGCACGCGCGATTAGTAAAGATCGTGCGATTTTTAATCGACTTTGCTAGTCGTTAATATCGAGTGTACTGCGATTAATTAAGGAGGAAGGTGTTGCATTTCGATTTTGAAAGAATAAAGTATTACGCAAAACTCATATCATGAAGCGGCTTACAAAGGAACGTTCAATCATATATATTCGTATATGTAATAGAATCTTTCTACAAATATCTTATCGAAATAGTGCCACATTCAGAGAACTTACTTGTTTACTACATCGTTACACAATGATATGACTTTAAATGAGAATCAAGAAAAGATTTCTAAGTCTTTCGTCATCATCTATTATTAATTGAAACCGTAATTAATTACATTGAATCTTGAATTTGTTGATAAACATCAGATACTAGAGTAATTCATTTGTAAATTAATTACAAATTGTTTTATGATGATATGGATTTATTAAAAAAGTCTTGTGGTATAAAAATATAGTAAATAACACTGAATATAAATAATGAATTATTGCATATAATAATTTATATCTAATAATTTAATATATATATATATGTATATAAAATTTAGATTGGATATAAGCATCCGAAATTAAAGGTTTATATTCATGAACGTATATTATGCAGACTTTTATGATTTTAATATGTAAATGTATATGGCAAATTTGCTGATACGTTATCTTTGTAATCTTTGCACGTTAAATATTCGTTTTTTAATAAAGTCATGAAGTGTAATAACATTGCATCACACACTTCAGGTGACAAATAGTACATACGTATAATTTCAAGGATTCTATATATTCCACATTAAATCATTATTTTCTATTTTAATTATTATTTACGTTGCAACAGTTATTATCGCACATAACATAATTTACATACTATGCGCAACAATATGTATAAAAAAAAGCAAACACTGAATATGCAGAAGGACAGGTTAATATACTCAATGTACCACGTGTTTGACAAAAGTTCTCTGATGTGTAAAGAAATTGTACTTGAAAAATTATGTCGAGCGTATGTCTATAGGCCTACTCTGTTTGATCGAGGGGCTAAGTAGTATGAAAATATGATCTCTTCTCTCGAGTTCTACAAATGACTATTAAGACTCAGTTACCTTTTTTGATCCTAAGTCTACATAATCCACTGGAAGATTCACGTACCCGAAATACCTGTCCTAATATTTACAGAACCGTTTGCGCCCTTTCTTTCTCAAGTATGGTAAAAGAGACGGGTTGGTCGCAGACCTTTCTGACTGACTGCGTCCTTTTGTGTTCGCAATGCGTGGCTAGACAAGCACTTGGCTCTAGAAGAAGCTGCAATTTGCGTAAACTAAGTACGAGCTCGAGATGCCACTTAATGCCCCATCACATATTGCAAGGAGTTATGGATACCTCCAAGAAGGTTCCACAAAAAACAAGCAATATGGATTTTCGTCAAACAATTATAATTCAAGCAGTTTATTCCATTTAGTAAAACTTTTAAGCGAAAATGTAAACACATGTTGCTAATGTTTTATAGAAAATAGGACAAGTACTGAGAAATACAGATTTTATGATATCGCAACCAGATATCGTACAACTCGTTTCTCTCAGCGAAAGAATTACATTAATAAGGTTAAATTTGAAAATACTATTTGACGTTCAGCTATAAAACACAACTATTTTACTACACCTACTTTTATTCATTTCATGATGGTAACATACTGACCGTGAGGTGTCGCTTAGTACGATATTATCAGTCAGTATGCTTATCTCAAGATAAACAGTTTTTACCGTATATGATTACTTTACAAACCTAGATCCCTAACATTTATCAACAGGTTGATTCCATAGGCTGGATAATTAAGGAGTACTAATTTAGCAAAATGATTATTAATTTGACAACCATAACACATCAACTATAAAATATATAATGTACCACAATCTTGTGTAAAATGCATAAATCGATTGAGATAGTTCGTTAGTTTAACTTCCAATTAATGTAATTGATTTGCAATGCGATGAAAAAAGTTGGCCAATGAAGAAAACCGACCGCAACATATTGAAAATGGATCGCTCTCGCTTTGACCACTACGCTGTTGAAGGGGCCGTAAAGAAGAAAGTTAAACTTCCACAAAGAACACGGCTGACCTGACGGATGCACCAAATATAAAGTTGCCTTAATAATTTATGGCACTACACTTACCACTTTACTTTTTTATACTTTACAATACCTGTTTTGTATTGCTAACAAAATAAAAATGGGTTTGTAAGATCTGTTTACTGTTGCCGCCACTTGAGTCGTATTGTGGAGTCACTACTAAAAATATCATTGATGTTGGACTAAAGTAAACTGGTCATAACAGGTTATAATAACTTTTATATACTACATTTCAGTGAAGGAAAATATAATTTTTCTCGGTACTCTTGAAAATCTGACGTTTAAAGATGTACACTCTTATTTACATACTATAAATAGTAATGCATGATACATTTTTTAAATTTTAACATACATCATATCATTACAATTTTGAAATGTATATATTATAGCGCATGCGCCATCGAATATGAGCTGATGCGTAGTTGTCGGTTAACCTATAATTTCCCACCCCAAATAATTAGTTCCTTAACTGAAGTGTAAAGTGTTCACCTCAAATTAAATTCATATTCTTTCTTTTAATGAAATACTTTTAAGAAGATGTATTAAATTCTTTCGAAATACCTCAACTTACTGAAAACAAATTCCAGCCTAAACATAACCAAATTAATTCCTAAAAACACTTAAAAGTAAGCGAGGTACAACAAGTATGTATGTTGGATTCATTATATGAAAGGGGATCCAAGGTCTCGAGAGACGCAAATACCTGTTCGATACTACTGTCTTCGGAGACTTTTTTGGACCCACATATTCTCGAATGTCGCCACAGAGTTCCAAACGTAATACGAGGAAGACCTGGGGGTGTCTTGTGCAAAGATAAAGCGAAAAAAATACCCAACACATTGCAAGCTCGGTGCGCATGTGCTAAGTCTCGTTTTCTTATTTACATGAATACGATGCCGTAGCGCGGATAACTCGAGCTGTTCTTAATAATTATTCGTTGTACGATAATACGTATGTCAGCCAGTACGTGTGCAGGTAATATTATACGTTACCTTACTGCAACGGAATATTTGAATAAATATGCAGGCGTGTTCGCCACTTTTTCAATCCGATTACACACATCTTTAAAAATACTGTTTTCATTAAATCAGAAATGCTTCATACAGTGAATATTATTTTGCAGTCCACCATCCAAGTTTAATCAGGAATATTTAAATTATTTGCACATGCAAATTAACTTAAAATGAATATTAAATTATGTATTGATTAAATATGTGGCAGATATTCACCACAGGCTTTTTTCCATCTTTTCATATATCCAAAAATTTGATGAAAATATTCAGAGTAAATATTTGTCTGGCTGCGTATCGTTCCATTTCTTAATAGAAGGGCTGGGATTTTAATGTACCGATAAAATCCGACTATTGGCAGTCTTAAGGTCTCGCATACCATCTCGACCCTTCCGTCACGAATCAAGCTGAAAAAGATCATTTACGAAAGAACCAACAAACGTTTGGCTTGTCGGCATTATGTAGAAGCCCGGGCTTGAAGTGGTTCGTATGTGCCCTTTCTATGGGGCGGCACCCACGAACGTCCTAGTCGTCAGGCATTGTTCGCTCTTGTGTAAAATACACCCTTGATACCGCACGGTAGATTGCATTGATCGACAATCCAATGCTCGCGAAAAAATAAAGAAAGAATGTTCGCTGCTTACAGAGTAAATAGAAGATTATGAATAAACAGCCAAAAAAACAAAAACAAAGAACACCTTGTAAAAATCTTGTACATTTTTGTTAATTCCTTTCCATGTGACAAACCTGTTTTTAATATTATGTACAATATAAAACTCATACAAATAATTATTAACATTTTTATAATTGCACTGTTATTATATTTGATGACATTATTAAAAGAAATGTGATTAAAATCCGATTGAATCTTGTTTTTATGTCGGTGAGAAGACTGATATTTGAATTGTAAAGACCTGCTTTTTCTTGCATTCCGTGCGACACAGCACCATTTGCACATTTTATTGCTTTTTACATTTGCGATCGTTTGACAGTGTAATCTATTCTCTCACAAAAAGCAACTATCGCATAATGAACATTGTCAATATTTGATTTTCGCATTGAAAGTTGTGCAATTTACCAGATGTTACAGCAGAAATGCTATTTAGATTCGAGCGTGAAGGATAAAATAGGTAGTAAACGTATCGCAATAATTACTGATTTTAAAGCCACATTGTTTGAAATAATTGAAACGTACTCTGCGAATTACTCCACGATGGTAACACAATGTTGCGAATTCAAAATGGTAATTACGTATGGCAACAGGTATAATTCCTCAAGTGAGTTTTTATCAATTAATTATATAACCATTGTGGCCGATAATTATTGGAGAAAAATCTCAGACTAAACACAGTTCTTTGCTAGAATGAAGGGAAGATAAATCGTAAAGGGAACCGTGGGGAAGCCTCCGGTGCTGTCAGCGACTACTTCTTTTCCCATAACGGGATCCTGACGAGGGACTCGGATTGATTTACGCGTTCAGTCTCGTTTAAGATACACTACTGGCTTTCGCAATAGCTTCGAAAGAATATTGATTCATATTACTATTACAATTGATCCATTAATTCCTATCAAAATAAGATTTTGAAAAAAGGAAAAAAATGTCACTGAAACTTCAGCCACATTTATGTTGTTTCATCATGGTAATGAATTCGTTTTTCCAATGATTCATCACTGTAGAAAGTCTTCTAAAATCATTGCAGAAATGTGTATACTTCGGATTAAGCTCAGAGATTATTGCGAATAATGTCAGAGTTGCCAATCTTCGAGAAAAGATGAGCAGCAAAAAAGTGATGTTATTCCGCGGTCACATGTGCCACCGAACGCACATGGCCCTGAATCTTTTTTACGAACCGCGGGAAGGAGTCTCTCCCACCGCGTGCAAAATGATCTTTGCGAGGGTCCAAAGAAAGTACGTGTCAATGACAGTTTCGAGGATCACGCGCTAATGAAATTTGCCATTTGCCTTTGCGTACAGCAGTTGAACAGTGATAAATAAACTTACAAGGTTCTTCAGACAAGATCTAAAAGTGTTCAGGACTCTAAGTTGAAGACCTATAAGAAATGTTATAAGTATATTTTGAAAAGGTAATACTATATTATATAATTCTCAATACATAATTTCTTTCAATTCGATTTTGCGACGAAATGTAAATCAGTCCTTTCAATGAATTCATAAAAGTTACAAGTACGTGTCGTCATGTGTAATATGCATCTTAATGCTGTGTTGCTCACACGACGTCATATTTCTCATCTTGGTATGGTGCTCTCATCCTTTCCCACAGAGACAGCGAGTGCCACCATGTAACATTACACCTTTGAGTTAAGGCGACATTTTGTTATGTAGAAGAACTCAACGTACTGCACCTAACTCGACAAGACACTTTATGGGTGGTCGTCTACTCCTTTCCTATAGGTTATTTAGTAGGACTACGTTTTACAACAAAGTATTACTCGATAAAATCGTGTATCATATTTATAGAAAAAACGATTCTGACATGATTAACACATACATATTACATATCTTATAATATGAATCGGATAAGTTTTTCTAAATCTGTTACGTAGGGTTTAGACGTCCAATTTGAAAGTAGGACATTCTGTAGTAAGATAAGATTTTGACATTTTCTTAAATATATTTGTATTCAAATCCAGATACACCTTACAAACAGAATGGTGTCAAGAACCTAATTCCTGAGAAACTAGATAATATTCCAACCAAATACTCGGGTTCTTAAATATTAGAGAAATTATGATTTAAATTCAAATAGACTCTATGCTTCTATTCAAACTTGTAGAGCAACCTTTCCCAAAACTTTGGTAACCTCTTACAAAAATAAATCAAGATGCATATGATGTCTGTTTAGTACCCAGAGCTATTGTATCAACCACACCCGTCAAATGCATCCTGAAAACCATCGCCGTCAATGCTCATCTTAACTTCCGTAGCGCATACGTTATATGTCCGAACGATACGCCGAGTGCACGAAAAAAATGATGCATCCGAGTAGCAAAGAAAATCCAAGGCATTGTATGTCGGTCGTTGGATGCGTCGGAAGGTCGGGAAGGTGAAAGAGGGTGAAAGAGTCTACGTTACCTGAGCTGTGCGAAGAACGGAGTCTCTGCATTGTGTCGCCGGTGGGGGTAGGGTAGGGACTACTGTGAGGTATTAACGAGGCCCCGTTGGTGGGAGAAACGAAGCCGAGACGAACCTGTGCCTGTTTGTAGGTGGCACTGAACTTGAGACGAGCGACGCTCAGGGACATAAATACGAGAAGACGAGGCACATATACACAACTTTACAATGCTAGCACGCGTTTTGCGAATTGCAAATAGTTGCCTCAAAAGACCTGGAGTTACATTACCCTAGAAATTGCAAGACACATGTAGAGTGGTGGATTTTTGCAATGAAGTAAGCGACTAAATATACTTGAAAAACATTGTATCAATCGACTGAGACTTAAGTACCGGACCTAGTACCACCAGCTTTGCACCACCACAGACATTTTTTATTTCAGGGTTTTATTCGCATAAGAATTTAATAAAATGTTTCGCGATGTTATCTGTAGGAAGTGATAAAGTAATAGTCCTTCGTTGCTTTAATGGATCAACGTCATAACAAATTTGACATAATAGTTCTTTTCTTGCCATAAGTTGGAAGTACTAATGTAAACAGACCCTAAATCCTTTCAAGAAATGGTGGACGGAGTTGCTAGAATAATATTTATAATAAAATCATTATTGACTTCCCAAAATCTACTCTTCATCAGATACAAAAACATAATATAGTTGAGTCAAAACATGTAATAAAATATGGTAAGCTGTGTTAGTAATCAAGTGCTGATACAAAAAATTGCACATAACACCAGTTATGTGGAATTTTTCCCAAATCATTTTTACGCTATAATTTTGAGCCATTCATCTACTCTATATTATCTGAGAATAATCAGAAGGTAATAAGAAGTCATGATTTGCTATCCTTGGCGTGTACGAGAAAAAAATTAACGGCCATAAGAATGAGTTGTAAGTACGAAGACGATCGGCGAGAAGTAAAATGCGTACTTCGCGTGAGCTACGATGTCGTGTACGTATAGGTTAGCTTTCCGCCAATGGTAGGAATGGGGACTCGAGTTCACTTGTTCGTCCAGTCTGCGAGTCGAATGGACGTTCACCCCAAGATGTGAGAGAACGGCTACGGTTTGTACCGATCGGATCCCAGTTTGGACGCGTAAGACGTCCACTGGGACATATCTGGGCTGTTTCCATCGGGGCCAGTTACTCCTTTTGGTCAACAGAACCACCTTGTATCACCCATCTCCGGCAACCGCATCACTGTACAGACGGATATGCCTCGTTTAATCCGTGTAAGTGTTGGTTACAAATGCAACTGTTACGACTGCAAACCTTCGATTCTACGAGGGCATCGGAGCAATTTGTAATACGCATGTTGCAATAAATCAAACTTAAGTGTCATGTTATCGTCAAGACATTTCGACATTATGTAAAAGTGTTATTTTATACTCATTATCCAGATTTAACGACGACACACACATTGATCAATGGCAGTGATATTTATACGACCACTGCTTCCGCATTATTCAGAAATAAAATTTATATCAGGGGTATTGGACCGTGTTGTAATAGTGTTGGTTCATTACCGAATGATATAATGGGAATTAAATTTAGACTCAGGCATACCTATTTAATATTTATTTGGTTTTCATTCAAACGTACTATCTTTCCAGTCTACTATAAAATCGTCATTAAATGGATCGAAAAACATACATTTATTACTAAAGTAGGATCAAACCACACAACACATTTTTATAAATTTATGGTATTAGAATCTGAGCATTCTAAATGTAATGTAAAAAAACTGTTACGAACAGGATTTTTTACTAGAATTTTGATCGTGCCACGAAAGATATCATGCCTCGAATAACAAAAGGGCACCTCGAACAATAATCCGTATAAAATAACCAGAAAACAGACATCCGGCGACGCGCTGGACGGCACGAGGATTCTGCTTCAACGCCAAAGAAGCGAAGAAGCCAGACCGCATGGTCTTGTTTTTCTGCAATTGTTACGAGATTGTCGATGAGGGCCACACGATGGAATGTGGTGAAAATAAAATGAATGATAAAACTAATCTTCTACATCAGCGTGTGTTGAAAGTGCGGTGTAGGGAATTGGATTCTAATACCTTCCCTCCTTGAGCAAAATGGAGAACGAAAAATAGCCAGGATGATGGAAATAAAACTATATTCCGGATCGTTACCTCGCTTACATTTTCTAATGAGACTTCTGATGGCAATTTTATGAAAGTTACGAAGGATATAAAGTTAACGAGTGAGAAGTAATGATAGAGGCATAAAGAGAACAGTTATTTGCCGCCATAAGCAAAAGAACAGGATAAGTGACACTTAGCGATTTCCATTCTGATATGTAAAATTCGTTATTTATGACAAAAATATGAAGAAAAAGAACGAGCATTAGTGAAACTCCGACAATTTCTTTCCGCGATGAAACGCAGTCTTTTACTGAAATGGAAATAAAATTAGAACAGGTAATCTGGAATGAAAAATTTGCAGAGATCTTCTCTGAATAGATGTGGTTTAATTTTTCCTACGGTTCTTCTCCTGACGTAATTATCCACCGGAGGGTAAAAAGCATATTAGTATGTTTATATGGGGAAAGTCGAGTGACTTTGTTGTTTGTCGCAGTGTTTGAATCACAGGAGCGAACCAACGAGCGAATGAACTGCAGAGCGAAAAGGAGAGAAGAGGAGCAGAGAGCAGGTAAGCAATGGCGAGGCAACGAAGGAAGACGCGGAGGACCAGCTCGAGGTCTTGTAACATGCAATCTTCGCCCATTGAAGACGCGCTGGGAAACTGCATGGTTATTATGCCTGAATGGGATTGAAGACGGGGCACAGGCGGAGCAGGAATGCCGAACGTAGAGCGAGGTATAGAACGCGAAATATACCTCGTCCTTTGAGCAAGGGAGCTTCATGACACGCAACCTAGGATTGGCACAGACACAGCGATTTACTCCACTCAGCTCTACAAAAAATTACATCAAATTTACAGCAATTGCGTTTAATTTAATGGCACTCGAAGATGTGTAACTGCCTAGCACTCGGATTGTTAAAATTACTTTACTGTCGCGGCGAACATGATACTACTACATGAAAACCAGAGGAATGAAGATAATAAATGTCATTATAGGAATTACAAAAATGCAAACAACATATTTCATGGCTGAGGATTTTAACATCCAGAATTAATAAATCAGTATAAATTTAAAATTATTTGCATCGTTAGAGTGAAGCCCCAATAACAGAGTCCTCAAACTTGTTTGTTACCAACATTCCTGTTAGCAATTACAGAAGACTTATTTCGCAGTGGATCATTTGACTGAAATAAATGCTGTATTTGCCGGCAGCCAAATAAGTATTAAAAATTATATATTTGTATGATGTAAATATATTAGATTTTGATGGGAATATAATATAATATAATTATTTGAATTAAATTTAATTAAATTTAACTATATTTTTACTTTGTTTAAATGAGAATAATTGTTTGTGTAATCAAATTACCATGTATTTTTTATTTAAAAATATTGTTTTTTATTATTACTTTGATATTTTGTATTCATTATGCACTTCTTGCATTTTTTATGTGCTTTACAGATACGAAACTGAGTATATGAGCATATGAATAGCATTTCTGTGTTTTCCGATTTAATAAATAGAATTTTTTCATTTATATAAAATTTTATTCACCCAATCGATGAAATTTACTGGGCAGCCAAATAAATATTTATTTGAACCAAATATTTTGTTTTTAAATAAATATATATATCATAATCAAATAATCGTTTTTTGTGTTATTGAAAAATTTCATTAAACAAATATATTTATTTGAGTCAAATGATTCTTCTTTCCGTATGCTAATATGATAAATTCTTGTACAGATAAATTATATCACATCACTGGTACTTTTGCACGAATACATTGTATTTCGTACAATTATGTTTATGCGCGGTTTAATATAAAATTTGTAATATAGACACTGAGACAGGAAGCGACGAGTCTCTTTAGAGGCAAAGTTTCCTAATTGGCATGAAGATAATCATTTCCTTATAAATTTCTCGTATGATTTATTAGCACGTGCGAAGGAAACCATCGCATTATTCGGTATTGTATAATTAAATAATCGAGGCTTTCTTTACTTTCACTTTCCAAACAACACAGAAATTTATTCACACTTCATTGATAAATGGAAAGTACGACATTTGAAAGTTTATCACAAATTTACAAATAACACTAAAATACCATTAGTGGACTATCAAAATATCAAGCAAAGGACTATTGCAAACATTAAAAACAAAGTACCGTAAAGTCTCCTTTATTCGAACTATAGTCTTCTTTGTTTAGCCTACACGTCTCTTATATAAAACAAGAAATAGAAGATGGTTAAAATAAATGAGAAATTTAATTTAGATCTTCTAGATTACGCATTGTGTAATTATTTATTTCGTCTAAAACTTGTAAGTTGTGAATCTGTTTGGAACTGGACGAAGAATGTTGATGAAGCGGAGTTAAAAACACCCAGGGTTTCGAAGAAGAAAGAAATAAGAGAAGGGAATTATCGTGGATGATAACCAACTGAGTCTTTCTTTCCCTGGTCCGGCCGAGTCAATAATGCGTAATGACTTTACACCAGTAACGGCACTCGCACTCCAAGAGTCTCGGGTGCGAAGTGAACACTAGCGCGGGACGGTGGAGTTTAATTGAGGTTGATGAGGGGGGCGCTCGTATTGGCCCGGAATTCAATGCCGAGATGATGTTCCTTGCTCTCGCATCAAGACGTCGCAAGAAACTAAATGCCATATTGGCACAATGCACTAACTTCGACAAAAGCAGAAAATTTTCATAAAAGACATTTAAAATGTCTTTAAAACTCTCATTTAAATTACAAATTTTGCTGCTCCTATCAATCAATTTTAATTAACCAATATTTATAATCTCCTTCCTGCAATGAAGAGATTGTAGAAATATTAGTTTTATGTTTTAAGATTGTCTGGAATTCGTTGAGAATTTTGCAATTGTCTTGAATATCGTGGTGGTATTTTGCTGCTACGACAAGTATTCCAGAAACGATCCACGAGGAATGCTGCAGTTTATCGACTAAGGTGTTTCATATGACATTCCACAAGGCCGTTATTAGTAGTCTTATAGATACTGCTCAAACGAGACTTTTGTACGAGCTCGTATGACTCTTGGTTGCTGAATAAAGGCGTCATGACTACTTCGATAATTGAGTTGTCGCATATCCTGCTTTGCAATGGCGATCAGACTGCATCGGAGAATTTTACCTCTAACCATAGGTGATATCCAATTTGATATCCAATTGATTCCAAGTATGTCAAACGACTGCAAACCTGAACAAGAATATTGTCTCGTAATTTTTGTTGAGAATAGTTAAATCTTCTTACGATAATATCTGGTTTAAGTACAAATATTATTCGAATCTGATAGAAAATAAATTAAATTGACAGTATAAATTCACGTTATTACAATTTTTATAGTTTCGCTTAGAAAGTAATTTCTATGTAAAGCTATAAAAATTACTACATAAAGTTAATGCAATAGCTACTTAAAGACTCATTAAATGTTACGGTGTTTAAAGTTTATGACTACATTTTCGGTGCGTATATATTAATAAATATACATTTATTAATGTTTAAAGAAAAAATGAATTATATACTCCATTATATTATTATATTTAATTTGTGCACCTTTCATCTTCTAAATTAAATCATAAAAATCAGATTACGTTCTTAAGCACCGATTACAAACAAATTCCTATCGGTTAGAAAAAATTAATAGCTGTATAAAAGTATAGCGTACGTGCATTTTTGTTGTGATCTTTGAGATTAAGAACTTAAAACCTTTGCACATAAAAAAGGTTCTGAATGATGCGTCCGAAATTCCCAGGCTGAAGAGCGTCTTACAGTGTCTTCGTCAATGACCGTTTTAAATGAAGGCATCGGAACCTTGTACGTTGACGGCCAGGCAAATCCTTTGCTGCTATTGACCCTCAAGGAATGAAGCTGAGTATCGCGAGATCGACGCACATGTCGTGGAATATTACGACGAGATTAAATATCGGCTGACAGTGGTGTTTTATTTCAATGGCTGATAAAAAGCCATCCAAGCCACGAAAGATCCGTCGCTGCCTTTGAAATTCATCTCAAAGACACGCGGGGGCTTTGAACTTCGTTCTTTAAGAAGAGGGGTCTCGGTCTTGCGCGTGTCCGACTTTGGTTTTGTCCGATATTATGAAATAATAGTTGAATCGAACCGCGATTTTGTCTTTTCAGATTCATTATCATCTGATGAAAACCTTCAATCAAATCATGTACGTCTTAAAATCGAGAATTGTTTATGTACACTCTGAAAAGAGTTTTGTTAATTTAACGAAAATTTCGTTGATTCAACAAAATGATTTGTTGAATTACCTAACGTTTTGATGAATCGAGAAAACGACTTTTATTAATTAAATAAAATTGTATTTCTGAATGTACTACATTTATTTATGTATTTTTTGTAGAATTGTTATATGAATTGTATGTGACTTATTTGATTTTTATCGACGGAAAGTATTCCTTTAATAAGAATATGTAATGCATTTTTTGTGGCAGAAAGTATTTTGATTATCATGAATTTAAATCTATGTACTTTAATGGACATAATGCATTACGTACGTCTGCGTAATATTCTGATTATTAAAGGTTAAACTGCTCATGATCCATCGACTGTGGAATATTGCCACGTATGAGATTCGCTTCAAAATGCAATTATTTTTTGTATGAATTATTCAAGGCTGGAGCAAGACACGTTTAATTATAGTTGTCGATCAAAATTCCAATTATAATTACTCACATTTCGTAATTAGTCATAATATGAAGAGTACACATTATGTGAATTCTAATTTAGTAAATTCTCAGTCTAGTAGCGGTCTTAAAAACTAAGATAATTAGCAGATGGATGGTAATTTAACAAAATTTTAGGAATATTCTTTAAAATATGAATATATTTAAGATTTGTGTTATTTTATTTATAGTTTTCTATTTTATTGGATACAATGGACCTTATATTTTGTAGTTGTATAAAGGTATATATAATTCCTTCTTTCCTTCTGTCCTATTTGCCTTATTTTAGATGATAACCGTGAAAATAAACCCAATTACGTAATGAGATGATCATTAACAGCAAGATTAAATACATGATCTTGCACTAAGCAAGTTTTGCTGACAGAAAGTGATTAACGTTCATAATTAAAGTACATAAAGATATATTACAAACAGAACAAATTATCATAAATCTATTAGACATTCTTGTAACATGTACCTCTATTCAAAATATTAAGGGGGCTTTCAATCCTGAAATGACCAAAATCCACAAAAAAATTACATTTATTTTTATTGCAGATTATGACTCTCTAATCATTCCTTTTTCACTTAGTAAAAAATATTCCAAAAAAGAGAACCAAAATGTTTTTTTACCACATTTTTCAAATCAGTGCAAAACTGTAAAAACGAGGATGAAATATAAAAATAGATTGGCTAGATTGGGTCTTTTTTAAATATATTTTTGAATATGTGAGGTTGAAATTAGGTAGAGTAATTTTTGATTTTTCGATTTTAAAATAGGTAGAATGTCTTTAAGTTTAAAACAGCCCTAAAGTTGACCACTTTTTGAGGGAAAAAAGTGTTAAAAATGATAACTCAAAATTGAAACCTTTTTTACAAAATCCATGTAGCAGATTTCTTCCCCAGGCATTCTAGAACATGCAAAAAAATTACCCGTGTTCTGCGACACTTTATGGAATTGACAACTTCTTGGAATTTCAAAAATGACGTATGTGTGAAGTATTTTCTTAACTTCGTACAAAAAGGAAAACTATTAGAAAAATTATTAGTCTACAGCTTTTAATTTTAGTTATTTGGGTTGTGAGTCCCCTTAAATGATGAAAATTATAAATTATTATTATACGCGAATTGACAAGACATGACTTTATATGTTGCAGATTAATTCTTTATCTATTCCAGTTATTAATTGAAAAAAATGTATATAAATGATAAAATGTGATACGTTATTTAATAGTTACGTCCTTTTAAAAAAACAGCATAAACTGTGATAACAATTACTGGAAAAAGATCTATATACATAGATCGGAACAGAAAAGTACAGATAAGTATTATTATGCTAAGTGGTCAACGATTAATAGTATTATAAATGATCAATTATACCAGCTTTATCATTCATATCATTCCGCCGAGATTCCCATATTGCCATTCAAAGAAGAACCCTTTGAAATTACTTACGATGAATAGTCTTTTGCTGATGAGAAGCTTCTCTAGCTGCGGTAATGCTATTGGAATATTAATCGGCAATTAAGGATAACAATTCAGCGATTTTTTCTATTGTTATCCTTCAACGTTTAAACTGTATTGTAAGTGGAAAGATGTGAAACAGTTTTAATCATTAAATATAAAATACATATCTTTTCTTGTATTATAAAATAAACCTGTTTAAATCTTATAAAATTTCACACAATTTTGTTCAAATAACACAAATAATTTTTTTAATTCAAAAAACATTTTGTTGAATTAACGAAATGTTTCGGTTACATTAATTTCGTAAAATCTACAAAATGTTTGGTTGATTCAACAACATGTTTTGTTGTCTTAACAAAACTATTTTTGTTAATTAAACGAAATTGTTTTTCTGAGTGCTAACTAGAACATGATAATTTTAAAAGTATCCTTCTAAAATGTTGCACTCTATGTCCTGAATATTTACGTTGGAATTTTAATATTGTTTTTGATGAGTATGGAATGATTTGAATATTTTGGCCACAGACGTACGATTTTTTTCATTCAATAAATATATTCTCTCGTAGTAACGAAATATCAAAGTCACGTTTAATGCTTAGAACTACGCCACGGCGAACGCAGTAAGGTCGCGTTGCAATTTCTTCGTAGAATGAGAGAGC